>PVIC010003428.1:11397-69205 GCA_004025085.1 Thryonomys swinderianus
TTTTTTTTTTTTTTTTTTTTTTTTTTTAAGACAGGGTCTCGCTTTGTAGTCCAGGCTGGCCCTGAGCTCACTATGTAGCCCAGACAAGCCTTGAACTCAGCAATCCTCCTGCCTCTGCCTCCCGAGTGCTGGGATTACAGGCATGAGCCACCACACCCGGCACTGTGGTATGCGGTACTGACTGCTTGTGGGTGTGTCACCATGCCCAGTATTGTTGTATGTGGTTATCAGAGATCAAACTCAGGACCTTGCGCTTGCGAGGCAGGTGCCAGAACCACTGAGCTCAATCTCTGGCCCTCTAAAAACATCTTTTAAACTTGAACAAGTCATTTGCCTCTGACTAGAGACTGTTAGGACCTGACTTGCAGTGCCTGACAAAGCTGGGTACGCAGCACAATGGAGGGGAGAATGGTTCTTATGTTTTGCTCTTATACTCCATTCCTCTGCTCATTCATCATTTACAGAAGGCACAGCCTGTGCTAGGATGAACAGGACGGATGGGGTCTCTTGGCTGCACAGGTGTTGGTCCCCCTCAGCTCATAAATTAAAACTACTGATGTGGCAGGTTTATAACATCGAGAGCTCAGAGTCATCTGAAAACCTAAGATCTCTCTAGGGCAGCCCATCAGCTACCAGTCCAGTGAGCAGCAGTGGACCCAGGAGAGGAGTCAGTCCCCTCTTGATCAGCAAGGAAGAGACCTGTGGTTGGTGCTATCTCGTCTCCTCCTGCCATCTGTTCTGACTTCCCACCCCCAGGCTGGTCTATGAGCAGAAGGCAAAGAGCCATTCTACTTCCAACACCCTGGGGAGCAGAGGTAGAGATCACTGGTTTCTAAAGGGATGTAGGTAGCTGGTGGGCAAGATGCTCTTCCGCAGATACCTCTCATTCCTATTACTCCTTCCAAGTTGAGTATTTAATGATTCTACAGAGTGACACAGATCAACGAGGGTCCTAAGACCACTATGTGGGGAAAGAAAGAGGTGGAGATAGAATCCGGTAAGGGGTGAGAGGTTAGTGAAAGCAGGACCTAAGAGACAAAACAAACAGGAAAAAAATGCTCTCCCTGGATGGGGCAGATGGGTGCAGAGTACTAGGAAGTATGGGGAGAGGTGCTTTTGCATTCTAGAGGGGACAGTGACTATGAGACCCAAAAAAGAGAAAGGCCAGTTGAGTCTGGCAAGGCAGAGTCCCAAGGCAGGGTACCTCACCTGGAGGGAACATGAGAATGGCCTGGGGAGACGAGTGGACCGGAAGTGAGTGGGTGCGCTGCACAGAGCTGCGACTCTGGCTGGGCATGCTGTTGCTGCCGCCGGGGTTGGCAAACCACAGATTCTGCACAGGACACAGCAATAGGTGGAGGGGTGAGGTGCAAACAGGAGTGCCCTTCCCTCTCAGTGAGGTTTAGGTAGACGCGCACGCGCGCGCGCACACACACGCACGCGCGCGCACCCCCTCTCCCTAGAGGCCCCAGGAAGCCTCTGCTTCCAGTCAGCTCACCTGTCGGCCCTGGCCCCCAAGGCTGGGGCTGGTAAGGGCATGTCGAGGGGAGACGCCCCCAATGCCTGTGGGGCTCAGGAGGCCCATCCTGCCAGGTGGGAGGGCCCGGGGAGGCATTGGGAACTGCCGCTGGGTCCGCCGGGCCACACCCATCCCCACAGAACCAGCTATGGGGAGTGAGTTGGAGCCAAATGCCCAGCTGTGAGAGAGCAAAAGGCAGGGTGTTAGTTTAGGTGGATGGGGGCTAATTGTACCCCTTTCCCCTTACCTTCCCCACAACCCCAAGTGAGTGCAACAGATCAGGAACCTTCTCTCAGCAGTTTCTCTAACCATATCCCTGCATCACACACTCCTAATCCAAGGGTTTTCCCCAGGATGAGGGTGGGAATATGAAAAGATTTCTTCACTGTCCACTCAAAATAGCTTTCTGAACTTCAGTGGAAGAGATAGATTTCTCTCATTTGTTTGGTGTAAGAAAGGACTTTAGACCTCTCCATACAAGTGAGGATAAAGGTTCAGGAAAGGGGCTTGCCCTCCAGACATACGGTTTTGCCAGCTCAGTATCCTGTTAGTTTGCAGTCTGCAGATGGAACCTAGGGTCTCATCCATGCTGGGCAAGTGCTCTACCACTGAGCTACACCTCCTAGCCCTTGAGTCCTATTCTACTGATAATTCCCTGATTTTCCTTGCAGAGTCTCAACCTAGCCCAGAATATAATTACCCTTCTAAGCACCGATCTGCTAACCATAAGGCCTAGGAGGCACTCCCCTACCCCTTCTGCTGCCGGTAGCTCTGCATATCCAGAGTAGCTTTGCGTGGGAAAGTCCGGAGGAGCTTCAGCACTTGCTGTTTCCAGGATAGCAGCCGCTTCTTCTGTGTCTCAGTGAAAGCCTAGAGTTGGGGATGGAGTGTGCTTCTTTTACACCTGGCTTCCTCTGACTGCTTAGGTATTCACAATCGCCTGATGCTGGGCACAGAGGCGGCTGTGTTCACTGCTTAGGTGGGACGAACACACGCATGATGATAACTGTGCAAAGTCATCCCTTGCAGGGGGTGTGATGTGTTTGGTGAGGTTGTCTCTGCATCCCTTGTACCAATGTCAGAACTGAGGGCTGGGGGCAAATGGGAAGGAAGGGACTGGTCCTGACAGACTTATGTACAAAGCCTCTGAGAAGCCTTTGAAGCTACTACTGGTGAGATGGGGGGCTGGAGAGACAGCCAGCTGCCAGGCAGGCCCCATTGGAATGCTGGTCCTGAGAGGGACGGGTCAGCATTGTCTTCCCCAGAGTTTTTGAGCTCTTACCTCATGAGTCAGGCACTTTTCGATGAGCTGGAGGTAACTGGTGATGTTCTCCTCATCTGGTCGGGACACCAGAAGCTGGGTACACACTGGGGGATACAAGGAAGAGCAGTTTAGCCCCAGCATGCTTCCCACAGTGCTCCAGCCCCCTCAGGCTCAACTAAGTGGTAGGTATAGAACCTGGGTCAGTATGAGCTAGATGTGTAAAGCACCCACCACCAAGCCTGACACAGGCACATATGCGGTCATTATACATTTTAAATCTTGCAACAGCAACAATCATGTCAACATGGGCTTTTTAGCTTAAGGAACCTAAGGCCCACGATAGCCAGGCTGCTTGTCCCAGGTCATATAGCCAAACACAAAGACCTAGCTGCAAAGTTTTCTATGCCATGCTCCTTCTGCAAAGACTAAACAAAAAATCTTCACCATCCCCAACCCTCAGGTCTGCGCTTCCTTAGACCCTTTGGTTTAACCATATCTCTTCTCCACTGTTGCAGGCAGACCCTTCTGACACAATGTCCTTTCTGCTCAGACTGGAACTGCTTTGAGGGCAAGGGTATAAACTCAGTCTCAGCTCCCCTCTGCAGTGCTCCAGGCTCCAGGGGTGCTTAAAAAGCCCTGTTCCCACCATGTAACTTGGACTTGATCCCTGACGCCTGTGTTCACCCAACTTTCTGCCTCAAGATTTTGGGGCAAGCCCTGATTACTCTTACCTTTGCCCATCACCCGTGTAAACTGGCTAGGGATGTCTCCGTCAGCAACAGGAGCCGGGGCTGGCTCACTGCCATCAGTGGGAGCTGAGGCTGGTGGAGCGGGGTAGTTCTCCGCAGCTGGAGGGTCCTTGGCCTCAGTGCCCTTGTCTGTGCCGGAGTGGGCTAGGGGAGGCTCAGCACCTGGCAGCGGAGGCTCTCCTCGACCCCCATCTTTGGCAGTAGGGGTGACAGCAGCAGTAGTCACAGTGGCCTGAAGGATGCTGTAGGCCTTGATGGGGGTGATGATGATCTGCTGCAGTTCCTGCAGAGCATTCCGCAGATTCCCACCTTCCAGCACATCCTGTATTGGGAGGGAATGTCTGGGGTCACATGCAATCCCCACACTGAGGCACAGACAATGCCTACACAAGGAAGGTCTGACATGGCTTGGAGGAGCAAGGCTGGCACTCTGAATTCCAGTACATAGAGAACAGGTAAAGACACTGCTAGCTCACACACAGACAGGCACACACTTGTACACACACAGTCCCCCTTCCCCTTTTAGGTGGAGGTTCCTAAACTCAGGTGAAGATATTCTTAATATTGGGGCCTCAGGGTCTCACCAATGAAGGTCAAAGATTCAGCCCAAGACACTGAGGAGGAAGGAAACAGCCAAAGGGAACAATCACGGAAAAAGGAAGAGAAAAGCAATTAGGGCAAAACAGAGGACAGTGAACAGATAAGAAACAAGCAAATGAGGCCCGGAGATTTAGCGCAGTGGTTCCAGCATCTATCTGGCAAGCACAAGGTCCTGAGTTTGATCCCGGGTACCATATACAACAACGCTGGGCATGTGACTCTTGCTCATCAGCAATCAGTACCACAATGCCAGCCATGGTGGCTCACACCTGTTATCCAAGCACTCAGCAGAGGCAGGAGGATTGTTGAGTTCAAGGCTTGCCTGGGCTACATAGTGAGCTCAGGGCCAGCCTGAACTACAAAGTGAGACCCTGTCTCAAAAAACAAAACAAAACAGAAAACAAGCAAATGGGAAGGATTGCATACAGACACTCAAAAAGAAATGCAGAAAGGGAGAGAAGAGGTGGCCTTAAAAGATAGATTCTGGAATCAAAAATCAGGATGGACATAGAGGGAAGCCTCTTGGCTACCAGCAAGTGAGCCCTTGATGCTGACTTGCACATGACTCCTGTAGTCTGGCTCCCCAGGCCTGAGGCCACTGTAAGTTAGATCTGAGAAGTAGGGAGGCCCAGAGAGATGACCCAGACAGCTGGCAGCAGGGCTAAACCCAGAGCCCTTGGTAATGGGAAACTCAGCAACCACTTGGCCTTGGAGATGAGACACTAGGTCCTCACCTTCTCTAGGGACTTCAGAACGCTCTGCCTCTCACGCAGCTTCTGGATGCTCAGGGCTATCTTGTGGCGGGCCCCTTTGGTGACATTCTGTGATAAGAACAGAAGACAGAAAGCTGGAAATGGGAGGGTGAAGCACTTGGGGGAGCCCCAGTAGGGAGTAAAGAGACAGAAGAGGGTTGTGTTCCGGGGATAACGCCAAACCTCCCTGATGGCCCTGTTGGCGTCACCTGAGACTCCAGGTGCTGCTCAGTCAGTGTCATCATCTCCTCATAGCTCATCTGCGAGAAGAGGGCAGCATACTTATGTAAGCGCAGGCTCTTGAGCCAGGAGGGCACATCTGTGGAGAAGGAGGGAGGGTGAAGGATCAGAAGTCTGCCCTAGGAACAGGGCAGAGAACTGTGGGGGAGAACAGGCCTAAACCACAGGCAACTGAAAAACTGCAGGAAACTAGGAGTGGGGCCATAGAGCACTTGATTTGCTACGCAGAGCCACTTCAGGTGCCACCTCCCCCCCTACTGCTGTAGGATTCTGATCCTTTACAGTGTTAAGATGATCTCATTGATTTTTTTCTTTTTTGGGTTTCTTGAGACAGGGTCTCACTATGTAGTTCAAGGTAGCCTTGAACTCACTATGTAGCTCAGGTTAGCCTTGAACTTGTGAGGATCCTTCTGCCTCAACCTCTGGAGTGCTGGGATTACAGGTGTGCACCACCACACCCAGCATCTCACTGGTTTCTCTAAACCTACCAATCAGTTTACTTGTGGCCTGGCTTCCTTTTCATACTGGGGTGTGACATAAGCTCCTCCCCTATCAGATCAGAGCTTGTGTGAGTGGATGTAGGGATCTCTATGCTCTGTCTTGAGCCCAAAGGGCAAGGACTATCTACTCTAATCAGACAGTCCCATCACACAGCAGTAGCCAAGTGGCAGCTACGACCAATTTTCTGTTGTGAAGCTCTACAGAAACCCTGGAGAAGGTCTTGGAGCTGCCCTCCACTCATACCTTTCATACCACTGCCGTCTTCCTGGAAAGTATTCCGGCTGGAGCCCTGCTCCTCTGTCTGCTCACTGCCAGAGGAGGCCACGCTGCTCTGGGGTGAGAGAGGTGCATGGTCCGGTGTGGTGAAAGAAGCCCGGGCACCAAGCTCCTCTGAGCTGGGCCACTCACCAGGAGCCTGGGGGCTCGTTGGGATGAGTGACATGGAGCGCTTTAGTGGGCTGGGGTGGATTTGGCAGGGGAGACCTGGCCAGAAAGGGAGAAGGAAGAGATCAGGCTTGGGGGTCCAACCATAAGAGACCATACCTGCAGACAATCCAAAGGGAAGGGACCTTGGGGTCCAAGAAGAACTGCCTACCACAGGCATGTCCAACCTTTTCTTCTAGTTTCTTTTTTTTGGGTGTGGGTAAGTACTGGAGATTGAACCCATTTCTTTTGCACTGACTTACATCACCAGTCCTTTTTAAAAAATTTCTAAGTTTTGGGGCCAGAGGGTTAGCTCAGTGGTTCCAGCACCTGCCTCGCAAGCGCAAGGTCCTGAGTTCGATCTCTGGTAACCACATACAATGCTGGGCATGGTGACTCACGCTCACCAGCAATCAATACCACACACCACAGTGCTGGGCGTGGTGGCTCACATCTGTAATCCCAGCACTCAGGAGGCAGAGACAGGAGGATTGCTGAGTTCCAGGCTTGCCTGGACTACATAGTGAGCTCAGAGCCAACCTGAACTACAAAAGCGAGACCCTAGTGCCAGGCGTGGTGGCTCACGCCTGTAATCCCAGCACTCGGGAGGCAGAGGCAGGAGGATTGCTGAGTTCGAGGCTTGCCTGGGCTACACAGTGAGTTGAGGGCCAGCCTGAACTACAAAGTGAGACCCTATCTCAAAAAAAAAAAAAAAAAAAAATTCTAAGTTTTGCCGGGTGTGGTGGCTCACGGCTGTAATACTAGCAGAGGGGAGGCAGAGGGAGGAGGATTGCTGAATTTGAGGCTTGCCAGGGCTACATAATGAGCTCAGGGCCAGCCTGAACTACAAAAGTGAGACCCTGTCTCAAAAAAAAAAAATTCTAAATTTCTTTTAGTGGTGTGGGGGTTTGAACCCTTAAGAATGCTGGGCAGGAACTCTATCACTAAGCTACAACCCTAGCCCTTTAAATGTCTAATATTGAGATAGGGTCTTATCAGAACTGCCTAGGCTGCGCTCTCAGACTGCTGGCATTACCTACTCTCAGACTGCTGGCATTACCTACGTGGACCACCGAGCCTGTTTTTTAAAAATGCTATGATAAGCAGCATTTTAAATTGGGTGTGGTGGCACATACCTGTATTTCCATCACTCAGGAGGTTGAGGCAGAAGAATCAGTTCAAGGCCAGCCTGGGGTATATAGTGAGCTCAAGGCCAGACCCAACTACACAGTTGGACAGTCTCAAAAAACTCACCACCCCCAATTTTAACAAGAAGTTTTGTTACTTGTATATATCAACTATATTAGATGTATATTAAATGTGTATATTAGATGTATATATATATATATATATATTATATACAGCTCAAAAGTACTCTTTCTCACTCAAAAGAGGGAGAGGGGAGAACAATGGTGGGCCATTGGTTGGGCTGCCTGGACTACTAGATCACTGCTCATTTCCTCACACAATGCCCAACTCTTCAAGTAAGACTTCAGCCACCTTTCTGACTCTTCCTGCTCTGTACGCTAACTCCCTGGTCTAAGCCCCCATACGCTTGGCTGGAACTAACTGCTATAGCCTTCATGCTTGCTTCCTACAGTCCCTTTTCTTCAGAACACCCACACTGACCCTTAAAAAATGCAAATTTGACCTAGTTTGTCCCTTGCTTAAATCCCTAATGGCCTCCTTCGCAGAACAAAATCCAAACTCTTCTGCATACCTAAAAGGCCAGAAGAACCCTGACCCCCTACTCATCTCTGAGCTCTCACATCTTTTTTTTTTTTAAATTGGGAATTTATACCAATATATGACATAATTTAATTCTCATTTTTTGCGCTCCCATATCTTACAACTGAGACTTTGGTTTATGCTTTTCTAGCCGTAACCACGACCCCAACCCATACCTTCCTGGAACACTCAAGCTTGAAGAGTGCCCACATGTACTTTCTCTTATATTGGAAATGTCCAGGGGCCTATGCGTGGTAGGTAGGTACTCTACTACAGAGCCTCGCCCCCATGCCCACACGTGCACTCATTTTGTCTCCCTAATTTCTTTCCTTTCTTCTTCTTTTATTTACTTGTGTGTGTGTGTATGTGTGTGCGCGATCTCAACTCACTGAGTCACTACGTTGCCCAATCTGGGCTTGAACTTGCTGTTCTCCTGGCTCAGTCTCCCAAAGTGCAGGGTTTATAGGCAAGTGCCACCATGCCCAACTCTGTCCTCATTTTAGCAATTGGCTTCCTCAAGTCTCATCTCAAGTGTCACCTCCTCTGAGGCCTACAATGAACCTTACTCTTAAAGTGCTGCCTCCTGGGGCCATTGATTTAGCTCAGTAGTTCTGGTGTCTGCCTCACAAGTGCTAAGGCCCAGAGTTCTATCCCCAGTACCACCTACCACAATGCTGGGTGTGGCGGCTCATGCCTATAATCCCTGCACTCTGGAGCCAGAGGCAAAAGGATTGCTGTGAATTCAAGGCCAGCCTGGGCTACAAAAGAAACCCAAAAAACTGCTGCCTCTTTTTAACTCAGTCCCAAAAATCTTATCTTTATTATTCTGAAACTAAGCTTTTTCTAGTTCTTTGTTTGCTTATTAGTTCTATCCTTTTGCTAGAACAGAAGATCTATGACAGCACAGACCTATCCTAAATAAACATAATTTTATCTCACAAGGGCCTGGACAGAGGAGTTGTTCCAATAGTACATATAGAAGTTTGTTAACTGCTTCTTCAATATCTAGTTACTGAGCCTCACATTTCCATTTTCTTTCCTGTACTTAGCCCAAACTGGGCTACTTATTTCTCCTCTCCCCCTATTACTATTTTTTTTTTTTGAGACAGGGTCTCGCTTTTTAGTTCAGGCTGGACCTGAGCTCACTATGTAGCCCAGGCAAGCCTCGAACTCAGCAATCCTATCTCTGCCTCACAAGTGCTGGGATAACAGGAATGAGCCACCACGCCTGGCACTGTGATATGTGGAATTGATTGCTGGTGGGCGTGAGTCACCATGCCCAGCACTGTATGTGGTTACCGGGGATTGAACTCAGGACCTTGTGCTTGTGAGGCAGGCGCAGGAGCCACTGAGCTAAATCTCCGGCCTTTCCCCTATTACTATTTGACAGCTTTTCCTTCCATAAGGTTAAGAAGATTTTGAGGAAATAAAACTTGTCTGGAAAAATGCAGGTGTAAGTGCACTGTGTTGTGATGGACAGAAGGGATGAAGTAAAGTGTGAAGGCCCCTCACACCCTCCATTGGGGTTCAGACTATGTTCTGGAACCCTGGACTGAAGAAAGTGCCACTTGCATTCCTGTTTCTTGGGACTGTTGATGGCTACATAGTGATAAGAGAATGTAGTCTGAAAAATGGTATGTCCAGCATTTTGGCAATATGTACGTCAGGGATCATCTTGAGTGACTCCTCTATATTCTCTACATTTCTGAGATAAGTCAGAGAGCCAATTTCCTCACCAGGGATGGAGACTGAGCTCAGGGCGTTGTGGATGCTGGAGAAGTACTCTATCATTGAGTTATACCCCCAACTTCTCCAACTTGATTTTATCCATTCCAAGACAGGGCAGGTTCCCATGAGTGCTCAGATCTTTACATGTGCCTTTGCTTTCTGCTGTCTTTGCTCTCCCATCCTCCTCTACCAACTGTTTCCGTCTCCATGCCTCACTCAAGTGTCGCCTCTGCAGCTGGCTTGAGCCTGGCACTTACTGTCTTCACTGGTCAGCCTCTTCTGCTGCACTGTGAGCTTGTGGAGGATGGAACCCAGCCCAATCATTTTTGCATCCCTGGATCGGGGTCAGGTGCAGGCCACGACACATAGAAGCCTTCCAACCAAATTTCTTTATTTTCTTGGAGGTAGGGTCTTACTGTGTAGTTCAGCCTAGTCTTGAATTCACTATGTAGCCCATCGTGGGAATCCTGCCTCAGCCTCCCAAATACAGGTTTCACAGGTGTGTGTCATCATGCCCAGCCCTAACCAAATTTCATAAAGGAAAATAAGCTACTAAGAGATCTGTGAGCTCAATACAGAATGTAGGAACACCCCAAGTCAGCCTAGAGTGGTGGACCTATGCTACACAGGCTGCTGCAGGCTGTTTGTTATCACTGAAAGCTCTAAAAAGTTCACCATAAAGGGTCGGAGATTTGGCTCAGTGGTTCCAGCGCCTGCCCCATAAAAAGTTCACCACCAATGCCTAGAAAAGGAAACAAAGCCAGAGAAGCCTGGGTAGTTTAGGACATCAAGGCCCAAGAAGCTGAGTCCTGTGACCCAGTTCCCACAGGGTGGTAGGAGGCAGAGACTGAGCCCAGTCCTTGTTTCTGACAGAATGGCTGGGGCTCCTGCCAGTACTCCACTGACACCCAGCCCAAGGAGGAGGGCCAGTCTGGTACAGGTCCATTGCACCTTCTGTGACAATGTGTGACAACATTGACACAGTGATGCTCCTCACCACGAAGTCATCTGACAGAGCGTAGTACTCTGGCCCACTGTCAGGCCAACCTCAGCCTACCAGGATCTCTGGAGTCTGGTGCTGAGGACTCCTCCAAGTCTCTGGACTCCCCTGACCCAGGACTAAGACTCCTAGAAGATGGCACACTGGGTCCTGGGTAGGGCTGGGGGTGGTGTTGGAAAACCCTCAATACAGGTCTTTGTGGCTGTCCTGGTGCTTCTGGCCTCCTCCTTCCTCCTGTCTCAGCCAAGAAGGGGGTAGGGAAAGCTGGGAAGGCAGGAAATTACCCTGACTGGAATGACCATGTAGTTCCTGAGGAGCCTGGCTTGGCCATACACTGGGGTGGAGGCTGGCCACAGCCTGAGAATTAGAAAAACAGGAATGCCGGCCCGAGATCTAGGGCCTTGCACTCTCCAAGAAACTCTGGTCTGTCCTTGGCAGCACCTCAAGCCCACCCAACCCGCCTTCATCCTTGTCTCCCACTTGAAAAATATTTTAATGGTTTCCTGTTTCCTGTAACTGCCTAAAATCCAAAAGCTTCATCCTATCTTTCAAACCCCCTCTTCCTCGCCAAGGGCCCTAAAACCTGAGTTCAAATTTTGACTCTGCCACCTCTGAACTGACTGCTCTTGGCTAGATTACTTCGTTCACCCTTGTGCTTCCATTTCCACATGAAGCCCTATAGAACAGTGAAAAACACGTGGTAAGCAAAGTATCTGCTACTGCTATTCATATAAACCCATCACAGCAAGACTTACACACCAGGTGCTCCAATTTGCTAGCTTTATGGCCTTGGTATGTGCTGGGCCCTCAGTGTGGAATGCCCAATTACTTTGTGTTTTGGTCTAGGCCTCCCACATTGTTCTTTTAAATTGCTAGGGGCCTTGGGGGGTACAGCTCAGTGGTAGCACAGGGAAGGCCTTGGGTTTGATGCCCAGTTCAGCCAAAAGGAAAAACAGTAATAAAGAAAACTGTTGAGCTCCCCAGCCTGGAAGCCCAGAAGGTATGAAGGACTCACCCTACAAAGGTGACCTCTCCCTCTGAGGTTTGAACATGTCTAAGAGGGACATTTTTAGGTGGAGGAAGTATAATACAGTAGCTCAGAGTATGTATGAGCTCTGGAACCAGACTGCCTGGATTTAAATTCTAACTAAATTATCTCCAACAGGTGATTTTTTCTGAGATTCAGCCAAGGTGCCGAGTTTACAGGTACAGAGTAGCTACTAGCTAACACTGTCTTCAATAATTTTTGGGTAGAATTAACATATCCTCCCAATCCAGATCCAGAAACTGTGATGCTTCAAGAGTGAAAAAGAGGGTCCAAGACATTATTATGATGGCCAGGAGTTCCCAGGAAATACCCTCTTACCTCTGTCTTCCCAGGTTCTTACCAGCAAAGTGGTAGGATATTCATACTAACAGGGAAGAAACAGGCTTAGGGGTAAAACAAATGCACACTCTGTATCAGCCAGCTATTCCTTTAACAAGTGACACTTCACTGCAACTGTCCTATTGTAACAGTGCCTGCCAAAGGGGACTGACCACCTGTGGTTAAACTATAACTCCTTACCTAGACTTAGATCATTCCACCTCCTTTTATACATTCATTTCAACCAACATTTCAAAAAGGCACTGTGATGCTAACACCATTTTCCTCACTGGGGACACTTAGTCCTTTCAAGACCACTTCGTTGGTAGTTCAGCACAGTGGTCAGAGGCAGGCTCTGGGATTAGACTACTTGGGTCTCAACCTTGGAAAGTTCTACCATTTGTTCTGTGTATGACCTTAAGTACATGATATCACCTGGATATGGATGCCCTTATTTGTCAAACAGGACTAATGAGATGACTGTGATAAGGATTAAATGAGATCATATTTGAAATAGTGCTTATAAAAGTATATCTAGGGGGCCGGAGGGTTAGCTCAGTGGTTCCAGCACCTGCCTCGCAAGCGCAAGGTCCTGAGTTCGATCCCTGGTAACCACATACAATGCTGGGCATGGAGACACGCCCACCAACAATCAACACCGCATACCACAGTGCTGGGCATGGTGGCTCACGCCTGTAATCCCAGCACTTGGGAGGTAGAGACAGGAGGATTGCTGAGTTTGTGGCGGCTTACCTGGGCACCATAGTGAGCTCAGGGCCAGACTGAACTACAAAGCGAGACCCTGTCTCAAAAAGCAAAAAAAAAAGTGTATCTAGGGCCAGGGATTTAGTGGTTCTGGTGTCTACCTCCCAAGTACAAGGTCCTGAGTTCAAGCCCCACTACCACATACCATAATGCCAGGTGTGATGGTGGTTCATGCCTGTAATCCCAGTACTCGGGAGGCAGAGGCAGGAGGATTGCTGTGAGTTTGAGGCTAACCTGGGCTACATAGTGAGCTTGGGACCAGCCTGAATTACAAAGTGAGACCCTGACTCAAAAAAAAAATGTATCCAGCAGTCAATGTTCAAAAAATTACTTATTAGTAATCTCTTGCAGCATGAGTTACATCTTATATAGACTAATTTACAGACTCCTTGGAAACAAGGCTGTAAATTGAGGCTAGATACAAAGACCCAGAGTTAACTTGGAAGGAACTTCAGATGGTGGCATCTACCCTCCACCAGGGGTCACACATGGAAGGCCCTCAGAGACCAAGCAGGTATTACACATTCTCAAAGAGGGTTGGGTGGGTCAGAGACACATTGGGGCAAAGGTGTAGAATTTAAAGGACTGGCTCATATTCAGTTCCTTCTTAATGCTGCTGCTAGGAATACATGCCTTGAGTTACCAGAACTCTGTGGGCTTTTCAGAAGAGGCGACCTGATTTTAAGGAACACTCTTGCGCCCCCAAATTTGTTAAGTTTTTCTTCTTACTTTTATTGTTATTATTATCATTATTATTGAGACAGGGTCTCGCTTTGTAGTTCAGGCTGGCCCTGAGCTCATTATGTAGCCCAGGCAAGCCTCGAATTCAGCAATCCTCATGCTCCTGCCTCCCAAGTGCTGGGATTACCGGCATGAGCCACCATGCCTGGCTCTTCTTCCTTTTGAGAGACAGGGTCTTGCTATATTGGTTAGGCTGGCCTTGAACTTGTTATGTTCCCATCTTAGCCTTCCAAGTAGCTGAGATCACAGGCATGTGCCGCCATTCACCACTAAACTTATTTTAAAACATAACAAAATGAAACCAAAGTGTGGGTTCAATAAACTATGTTTGTAGGTCAGATTTGGCACTGGAATGCTAATTCACAACTTCTGCAATACCTCATAAAGCTGAGGCTCAGCAAGGTTGTAAATTTTGCTCAAGGCCTCAGAGTGAGCAAAGACAGCCTACAATGACCATCTTCAAGTAGGCATGACCTCTTGGGGATACCCTTACCTGTGTTGGCGTTGCTCCCAATACTGTTGATGGCTGGCGGCACCGAGCTGGATGAGTGAAAGGGCACATGTCCATTTTCCCGGGGTGGCTTGTCCTGCCAGCCTGGCCCTGCCTCTCCAGGGCCCAGCTCTGCGGCACCTCCCCACTCATCAGAACCCTGCCGTGAGTGGTAGGAGGGCTCTGCCCGGGTACGGAAGCCAGTAGCCAATCGCTCTTCAAGGTGGCTCAGCCAGAGGGCCAATGCATTGCGGTCCTCCAGCGTGGTGGCTGGATGGATGAGAGCATAGGAGAGCAGCTGGCGGCTTTCCTCAATGAAGGCATTGCTCTCGATTGAGTAGGCCAGTACTTTCTGCAACAGCCTCATGTACTCAGACTTGGCCTCTGTGTTGCCTGGCTGAAGCAGGGGCAGATGGGACAGCAGGAGGGATACCACCTTCTCTTTGGACTCCTGTTGCCACTGGCTGACGATGGCTATGAAAGGTAAGAAAGGATGTCAGTAGAGTCTGGGTGGGGATTACTATAAACCTAAGAGTGCTGCCCTGTTCCACTCCCTCAGCTTTAAGTTCCTCTCCTCTCCCTGTTCATGACTCTGAACCTGGTACTTACATAGTTGGATCAAATACATTTTCTTTTTTTTTCTCTTTTTCTTTTGAGACAGGGTCTTGCTTTGTAGTTCACGCTGGCCTCAAGTCACAGCAATTCTCCTGCCTCTACCTCCCAGGTAGACACCAGAACCAATGAGCTAAATCCCCAGCCCAAACACATTCTTCTTAAGAGCAATTTTTCTTGGTTCTATTGCTCTCATTCTCAAAAACTTACAGTAATTTCCAGTCAGTCAAACTAGACACTCTGGCATCCAAGCTCTTTCTGCTGCCCCAGGCCTGTTTGTTTTTTTTTTTTTTTTGCTGTACCTGATCCCTCCTTTTTTATCATTGTGGCCTCTGTTCTGGCTATCAAAGCAGCCTCCTTCCTGATTAGAATAGGCAACAAAATAAAATAAAAGCCTGGGCCCTGGAAACAGATGGTTTAACTTACTGGGCAGATTATCAGGTAAGTTACCTTGAATTCCATAAAACAGTGATTTGTGGGCCGGAGGGTTAGCTCAGTGGTTCTGGCGCCTGCCTCGCAAGTGCAAGGACCTGAGTTCGATCCCCGGTAACCACATATAATGCGGGGCGTGGAGACACGCCCACCAACAATCAACACCACATACCACAATGCCGGACGTGGTGGCTCACGCCTGTCATCCCAGCACTCGGGAGGCAGAGACAGGAGGATTGCTGAGTTTGCGGCGGCTTGCCTGGGCACCACAGTGAGCTCAGGGCCAGCCTGAACTACAAAGTGAGACCCTGTCTCCAAAAAACAACAACAACAACAACAACAAAACACAGTGATTTGTTTTTTGGAATGGCCCTGGGAATTGAACCCAGAACCTTTACATTTCCACAGCCTTTTTTAAATTCTGAGACAGGGTATAAGTTACCCAGGCTGGGCTCAAACTTGTAATCCTTGTCTCAGCTTCTCAGAGTGCTGGGACTATTGGAATGTGCCACTAACTGGCTAACACTTTTACCTGTAAAGTTTGAGGCTGACTACATAAAGGAGACTTTGGTTTTTTTCTTCTTCTTTCCCAGTACCAGGAATTGAACACAGGACTTTGTGTGTGAGGCAGGCATGATGCTACTAAACTAAATTTTGGCCTCAAAGGAGATCCTCAGGAGGGTCTATTGTCTGACTGTCCCCTTCAAAAACCTTATCATTGCTTTTGTGACTAAACAGTAGAAGACAGAATGATGCTGACGAAGCAAAAGAGAGAACACCACCAATACTTGAATAAAGAGGCAATGTTCGGGCCAGAGATTTAGCTCAGTGGTTCAGGTGGTTGCCTAGTAAGTGCTAAGGTCCCTGGTTCGATCCCCATAACTACATACAACAATACCATGAGCAATTAGTACCGCATACCACAATGCCGGGCATGGTGGCTCATGCCTGTAATCCCAGCACTCGGGAAGCAGAGATAGGAGGATTGCTGAGTTCGAGGTTTGCCTGGACTACACAGTGAGCTCAGGGACAGCCTGAACTACAAAGTGAGATCCTGTCTAAAAAAAAAAAAAGAGGCAACGTTCAAGGCCAAGGCCAACTTTGTCCTCATTCTTGGGCAAGAACACTCACGCTTGGTTTTGTTTTTTTTTGAGACAGGGTCTCCCTATGTAGTTCAGACTGGCCTCAAACTCACAGCAATCTTCCTGCTTCAACCTCCTGAATGATAGGATTACAGGTGTGTACTACCACGCCTGGCTTTAAGGGCTCTATATGTAAACCAAGGTGATAAATCAAATACCTCAAAAGTGAGTTCTGTGTGATATGCTTATGGTGAGGTCCTAGAAAGGAACCTAGAAAGGTCCTAGACTGGCTCTAAATGGATGGAGCTAAGGTCCCAGAGAAATGGATTTTAAAGAACAGGCAGCTATATGGCTAATGCTTCTTCTACACTACCTACTGGCTACATGAATCTGGATAAGTGTGACCACTTTACTGAGCTCTACGCTCTCTATCTATAAAGGGGAACTCAGAATCAGTCCTACCTGGAATGGCTGCTAGAAGTAAAATCATGAATATAAGGTAAGCCTTCGGGAAAACAATTGCTGCTATTACTAGTTCATGTATCTTACTCTTTTCTTTTAAATACATAAATTCCTTCCTTAAATACATATTGATTCTAAAGGCACTAACTAGGCAACCAAGGAAACAGAGAAAGACCTCTAGTGTCCTTCACCCACACTGTAGGACAGACACCTGACAATTTGCACTGACATATGAAAGACACCCCTTTTGTGTCCTTCTCTTCACGACCGTTTAAAAGACTGTGGCCTAGGATTCATATTAATTTCTAATTCTACTCAAATTTGTAGCACTAGGCAAACAAATCACATAATTCCCAACTCCTGGTTACATAATTTTCTTGGCAAGGACCTGTCTGCTTCAAGCTTCCTAGAGAGCCCTTGGTAAAGTGCCCAGAATTCATGTATTTACTCAAAATCATCAACTACTGCCATGGTCATAACATTGGCCAGAAATAATAGAATGAACAGTACTACTGCCACAAATAAAGATAGTAATAATGGATAACATTTATTAAGCATATGCCATGTGCCAGGCACTAGGGTCTATGCTGGTTTTGAACTCACCATGTAGCTGAGGATGGTGTCAAACTCATGATCCTCCAGCCTGAGCCTCTTGAGTGCTAGGACTCTAGGCATGTGCCACCATGCCTGGCAACATGATTGGTTTTTATTCCCATCTCAAACCTATTTTAGCATTCCTACCTTCCAGATAATAAGATTTAGAAACTGAAATCCCTTTCCCGAAGTGACAGAGCTGGTAAGCAAATGCTTAGACCTCAAACTAGGTCAGTCTCTCTTCAGAACTGAGAGACTTGTACTACAATCTTCTATCTCCCCAGTGGCACCTTTTCTCTCTTCTTTTTTCTTAGGATGGATTTCCATACCTCTTGAGGATCTGCCACTCAAAGCTAGACTTCTTCTGAACCAACTCCCAGTGATCACAAAGCTGTCCCTCAGGCCATCTCGATATGAAGATCTTTCATCTTTCCAAGGTGGAACAGGCCTTCTGGGTGTCAATTAACATTCTGTCTTCCCACCCCTCTGGCACTGGGTCACATGATAGGGAACTCTCTAGTATGCCACATCCCCTTCTCTGACTTAGTCTCTTAAATTTCTGGGTTTTGTTTTTTTGCTTTTTTTGGAGACAGGGTCTCGCTTTGTAGTTCAGGCTGGCCCTGAGCTCACTATGGTGCCCAGGCAAGCCACCGCGAACTCAGCAATCCTCCTGTCTCTGCCTCCCAAGTGCTGGGATTACAGGCGTGAGCCACCACGCCCAGCATTATATGTGGTAACCGGGGATCGAACTCAGGTCCTTATGCTTGCGAGGCAGGCGCCGGAACCACTGAGCTAACCCTCCGGCCCTTAAATTTCTGTTTTTGATGACAAAGAATAAGTAATGTCAGGGACAAAGAGATGGAACTGTAGTCTACCTGTCATGCAGTTCCCTGGGCAGTATACTTTTTCCTCTGTAAAAGGGATTATAAGGCTGCTCAGAAGATTTGCAGAAACGATGAATATAAAGCATCAGGCAGTGTCTGCCCAGACTAGGTACTTGGGATATGGCTCGATGATAGGTGTTTGTCACCCTTCTCTTCTAGCAGTCAGCCTGTCCCTCTATTCCTAGCCTGACATTGTCAATTGCTGTTGTTTAGGCCTTGCAGGGTAGCCAGAGGCATCTGGGACAGAAAAGAAGCCTTGTCTAGTCCCTCCCCCACTCTAGAATACTGCCAGGAACGCAGGGCTAAGGGACGCAGCTTCTCCTCTGGTAGTGCCAGGAGACGTGACAAAACAGCTTCAAGGATAGGGCTCAATGAAAGACCTTGTTTTGCTGCCCAGATATAGGAGAGTAGTTTTGTACAAATGGAGACTGATCCTAGAGAAATGTGTATTCATGTGTCTAAGCACTGGTGGTGGTGGTGGGCAGGGCAGGCCTCCATTACTGGGAAGCATCAATGAGTCCTGGAACAGATCCAAGGAATCTGTACAACCTCAGGCCCTTTGGGATGAGCCTAGCTGGGGCTGCAAATGACAACTGGGGATGGAACTTCTGGTTTCCTGCCCTGATCAGAGAACCTGGCTCAAAGCTGAGGCACAGCAGGGGCTCAATGAATACCTGCACAATTAAACTCAGATGGCTGCTGGAAGACAGTAGTGTCTGTGTGTAACATGGCCCTCTAGGACTCTTCTAACCTTGGGTCATCCTGTTTCCTGGTCTCAGCAATGCATACTAAAGCACAAACTCAAAGGGCAAACTTTCTGGGTTCAAAATCCAACTGCCCCCTACAACCTAAATCAATGGAACTGTGTGCCAACTCTTTAATCCGAGTCTTAGGTAAAGACCTTATGTCCCAGAGCTGTAAAGAATCAATGAGACAATCGTGCAAAGCACCTGACATATCCAAGTGCTCAGTATATTTAACTATTATTGTTATTCCTCCTAGTTAGAGATCTGTAACCATGTTGTTTCAGGGGTGGGGCACAGTTTATTTAGGAAAGCACATGTGAGACTGCCTCTTAAGATTCCCAACAGGGGTGGGGCATTTCACAATTATTTACCAGAAACAGGCACATCTCTGGCTCCTTGGAGCTAACGGCACAGTAAGAGTGATGAAATTTTGGAGGTGGGTAGATGGGGAAGAGGGATAGGAATGCTGTAATACCAATGATTGCTTCTTACAAAGCTGCAAACCTACTCTGCAGACATGGAAAGGGTGAAGAAGAGTGTACTCCTTGGCACAGTGACCACAAGGCAGGGCTGGCCAGATCACCAGAGCTAGCCAAGTCACAACCCTGGGTCCTGGCAAATTATAGGAGCTAAATTTATCCTCAAGACCACCATAAGAACAAACCCATTTTTACGTGCTGGGGTATTACAACAGTTGTGGCAGCCTCAGGCAGCAGTCAGAAAGGCTGGGGTTTGGCCCTAAACATGCCCTTCTCTGCCTCATCCCAGCTCACAGGGACAGATAAGAGACAGGGCCAGTGGGCTTACATTTTTTCTTTTTCTTTCTTTTTTCTTTTTTGAGACAGTATCTCACTTTGTAGTTCAGGCTGGCCCTGTGCTCACTATGTAGCCCAGGCAAGCCTTGAATTTACAGCAATCCTCCTCCCTCCACCTCCCAAGTGCTAGGATGACAGGCATGAGCCACCACATCTGGCTACATCTTTGTATGATGAACTGTTGACAGAGCCCAAAAGGGGAGGGTAGAGATATAAGGACTGAGCTTTGCTGACTCACTTGCACAGCCTTCCTCACTTTCCCCACCCAGACCCAGGGAGACAGAGGAAGGGGTTTAAACCTACTGGATATGAGGACTGACTCCGAAGACAAGGAGCTGGGAAGAAATGGAGGAAATGTGGCTCAGGAAGTTATGGGACTAGAGAGAGGAAGAGGAAATTAGCTCTGCTGGCTCCTATCTCCTCCCTCCCTCCATGGGATCACACTTCTGGTCCAAGTCTGGATCAGAGGGGAAGAAGGCCAGGATTGCTGTTATACATCCTAACAAACAGGTAAGACTGTACTGAGAGAGAGAAGTGGAAGGTTGACAAGAGGAAGCTCGGAGCCTCTCCTTCCCTCTTCTGGAGACATGGAATACTGCTTTTCTTTTCTGTTCCTGGATACTGCCTCAGATTCTGCTCCCCTGAAACTAACACTAGCTAACTGGGCTGGAGGACTTCTCCACATTCTGCTACCTGCTACAAAGGGACAGGCCAAAGCCCCCTTCGACAGCTGTAAGTCCCCACTCTCTCTTTCTAGGAGAAATATAACAGTATCCTTACCACTTTTCTAGGCCCACCCACCATCAGCATCAGTATCAAGCGGTTCTCTACTGGGTACACACATGGAGGGCTCTAACTCTCCAGATAGGGCCTAGGCCTCATATTATTTTTTTGAAAATCCTTAGAAGATTATGACATAAAGCCAGGATTGGGATACTTTTGTGTCAGGTACTTTCTGTGTTTCCTGACTATCTGGAGAAGACATGTAGGTGGACAATGATCCAAATCCAAGGTCTCCCTGGAGAACTGGAAGAACAGGGTTAGCTGTGTGGAATATGGATCTACAACACAGAAATAAAAAAACAAGCAATCTGCCTCATTATTCAGGCCTTCTGCTTTGAAGAGATCTGAAGAGCTACAGAAGGGCTTTGGTTTTGTTGTTGTTGTTGTTTTCTGAGACAGGCTCTTACTTTGTAGTTCAGGTTAGCCCTAAACTCACTATGTAGCCCAGGCTGACCTTGAACTCACAGCAATCTTCTTGCCTCTGCCTCCTGAGTGCTGGAATTATAGGCGTGAGTCACCACGTCTGCATTGTAGTATGTGGTACCGGGGATCGAACTTGGGACACTGAGCTTGCCAGGCAGACACCTGAACCACTGAGCTAAATGCCTAGAAGGTTTCAGTTTTTTTGTTGTTGTTGTTGTTGTTTTTTGAGACAAGGTCTTGCTTTGTAGTTCAGGCTGGCGCTGAGCTCACTATGTAGCCTAGTCAAGCTTCGAACTCAGCAATCCTCCTGTCTCTGCCTCCCAAGTGCTGGGATTACAGGCGTGAGCCATCACGCCCGGCACTGTGGTATGTGGTATTGATTGTTGGTGGGCCTGAGTCTCCACGTCCAGCATTGTATGTGGTTACCAGGGATCGAACTCAGGACCTTGTGCTTGTGAGGCAGGCGCCGGAACTACTGAGCTAACCCTCCGGCCCAAGGTTTCAGTTTTTAACTGGGTGCTCTTAGTGGGGACTCATGGATCAACTGACCTATTTAGTACGGTTAATTGTGCATCGTTTTTGGGAAGGGCAGAGAAGAGAAGCAAATTTGGGATAGGGGATCTCTTTACCCTTTGGGTGTGTGTCTGATTGCACGCAATACTGGTGATGGCATCCAGAACCATATACTAGGCAAATGCTCTATTACTGAGCTACAGCCTCAGCCTACACTAACTATCAAGAACTCCTATTCTATTAGAATGTGCTAAGCCCCTAAACAAATAGAGTAGTATGTCTGCCTACTTTGGCATAGTTTTTCAGAGCCCACAAGGTACCTTGAAAATATTCAGAGCAACTCCCTTGCTATAGAATGGGACTCCTCAGGCCCAGGTGAGGTGGGACTGATCCAAAACACAAGAGGTATTAGTGGCAGGGCTAGATCTAAGTGTCTAATGTGTTCCTATTCCTGATCTTCTATGCCATGACAAGTGAATCATCTCTCACAGTGCCGGGTCATTAGAAGAACCTGGCTACTTTTTTCTAGGCCCACTGATTTTCACTTACTGGGTCTAAGGTATATGGGCTAGGAATCTGGATTTTACATCACTCTGCCCCTCAGGTGATTCATCAGAATGATGCAAGTGTGGAAAACACAAGGGAATGAGAAGGGCATAACAAACAGAGGAAGAGAAACTGTCAGCACCTCCCAAGAGACAGATTCTAGGTCTAAAAACAAGGAGGACTGGGGGAGTCTTCTTGAGAGTGAGGGTACAACAGGAAACCATGCTTCCTTAACTTGTTTTTTTTTTTTGGAGACAGGGTCTCACTTTGTAGTTCAAGCTGACCCTGAGCTCACCATGGAGCACAGGCAAGCCTCGAACTCACAGCAATCTCCTGGCTCTGCCTCCCCAGGGCTGGGATTACAGGTGTGAGCCACCACACCCAGCAGTATGTGGTATGTGATTACCAGGGATTGAACTACCCAGGACCTTTTTCCAAGGCAGACACTGGAATCACTGAGATAAATCCCTGACCACACGCTTCCTTAGTCTTGAAATCTGGCACTCGAAGTCTCTACAGAATTTACCTATGATCACTTCCCTCTCAATGTTTTACTCTACTCCTGGGAGGCTTTTTTTCCTGCTGACTCTGGAAAACACCATGGCCCTCACTCTCCTTGTTCATAGTTTTCCTTACTTCACTCATCTAAGTACCAGCCTGTTTTAAAAGTTTTTACCACCTGACACAAGGATGTTAAGTAAGAACCCTGACTCATCGATTCATTCCTCATTCAGTTCATTTCACAGCCATGTTCTGCCCTGGAGAAGTATTATCCCCTCAATCCTAATGCAAACCATCAAGGGCAGCCTCTGCTGTCTTGTGTAGAGTATAACATTTTTCATGGAGAACAGCTGAGGATGGTTATTTTTATTTTTATTTTATTTTTGCTTTTTGAGACAGGGTCTCGCTTTGTAGTTCAGGCTGGCCCTGAGCTCACTATGGTGCCCAGGCAAGCCTCCGCGAACTCAGCAATCCTCCTGTCCCTGCCTCCCTAGTGCTGGGATTACAGGCGTGAGCCACCACGCCCGGCATTGTGGTATGCAGTGTTGATTGTTGGTGGGCGTGTCTCCACGCCCAGCATTATATGTGGTTACCGGGGATCAAACTCAGGACCTTGCGCTTGCGAGGCAGGGGCCGGAACCACTGAGCTAACCCTCCGGCCCGAGGATGGTTATTTTAAGTGTAAATATTGTCCAACTAGCAGGTCCACAAAAACTTAGGAACTTACCTCAGACATGCATATGTTTGTTCTTTTTTTTGTACTGGGGATTGAACTTGGAACCTTATACTTGCGAAGCAGATTCTGAACTCCCTGGTCCTAGACATGCTTAAAGAGTACTTATTTGTACTTATTTGCACTGTTTGTAAGAGCAAGACCAGATATACCGTGTGGCTGAGTGACAGTCAAGTGCTCTGAAGTCAAAACTGAGCTGTAGGGCTGGAGATTTAGCTCAGTGGTTCTGGCACCTGCCTCGCAAGCACAAGGTCCTGCGTTCGATCCTGGTAACCACATACAATGCTAGGCATGGTGACTCACGCCCACCAGCAATCAATACCACATACCACAGTGCCAGGCGCGGTGGCTAACATCTGTAATCCCAGCACTCAGGAGACAGAGGCAGGAGGATTGCTGAGTTCAAGGATTGCCTGGGCTACACAGTGAGCTCAGGGCCAGCCTGAACTACAAAGAAAGACCCTGTCTCAAAAAAAAAAAAAAACTTGTAATCCCAGTACTCAGGAGGTAGAGACAGGAGGATTGCTGAGTTCGCGGGGGCTTGCCTGGGCACCATAGTGAGCTCAGGGCCAGCCTGAACTACAAAGCGAGACCCTGTCTCCAAAAAGCAAAAAAAAAAAAAAAAAAAAAAAAAAAAAACTGAGCTCTACCTCTGACCAACAGCAAATCACTTAAATGCCCAGATGACAGTCTCCTCACATATAAAGAAGACCTTCCTTAAGGAGTTACTGGGAGATCACATGAGCAATGGAAGTAAAGGGCCCAGGGATTTTCTCATTGCTTCCAGCTCTTGTGGTACTTCCCCCAAACAAATAAATAAACCTAAAAATAAAAAACTTAGCTTCATGCCCTACTCCTTTCACATGTACTAGGTGACTTTTTTTTAAAAAAAAGGAAGTAAAAGGACTGGGGATTTAGCTCAAGTGGTACCGCACCTAACCTGGATGCACAAAGGCCCGAGTTCAATTCCTGGTACCACACACACACACCAAAAAAAAAAAAAAAAGGAAGTAAAGCACCATTTGGTACACTAGTAGTCTCCGTAAATATGGCCTATTCATTCTATGAAGTCATTAACAACAATGAGGTATGTGGTGAATATGGTATTCAAATTATTTTGGTAAATAAAAAAGCAAGTTAGCGGATGTGCATGGTACTCAGCCATTATGTTTAAAAAAATAACAAAACTAGCCAGGTGTGGTAGCTCACGCCTGTAATCCCAGCACTCGGGAGGCAGAGACAGGAGGATTGCTGAGTTCAAAGCTTGCCTAGGCTACATAGTGAACTCAGAGCCAGCCCAACTACAAAGCAAGACCCTGTCTCAAAAAAAAAAACAAAGCTAGAAGGAGAATATTCATGTGGCCACATAGGCACCGAAATTCACCTCAGATAACAAACAAGAAATCTAGAACATGGGAGTCTGGGAAACTTCACTTTTCATCTTTTGTATATTTATATATTTATGTTATTATTTTTTTGAGTTAGGGTCTTGCTATGTGGTTCAGACTGGCCTTGAACTCAGCAATCCTCCTGCCTCAGGCCTCCGAGTGCTGAAATTACAGGTGTGAGCAATCTTGCCCAGCTTGTATAGTTTAATTTTACTACAAGTTTTGAAAACAAAAGCAAAAATGAAAAATTGCTCTAACAAGCAATAAGCCCCACTGGTGATTCTAACAGCCAGAGGTTGCAAGAGGTTACATGGGGGCCTGCTTGGCGTGGGGTAGTGGGAATAAATGATGAAGCAGTATAAAACACTGGCCTGTCCCACAGGACCAAGGGAGGTCTTTTTTTTTTTTTTTTTTTTTTTTAAGACAGGGTTTCGCTTTGTAGTTCGGGCTGGCTCTGGGCTTGCTATGTCGCCCAGGCAAACCTCGAACTCAGCAATCCTCCTGCCTCTGCCTCCCGAGTGCTGGGATTATAGGCATGAGCCACCACGCCCGGCACTGTGGTATGTGGTATTGATTGCTGGTGGGCATGAGTCTCCATGTCCAGCATTGTATGTGGTTTTCTGGGATCGAACTCAGGACCTTGCGCTTGCGAGGCAGGCGCCAGAACCACTGAGCTAACCCTCCGGCCCAAGGGAGGTCTTTTTGGTGGAAAGGCTGGCAGGACTGAGAAATGGCTGATCTGCTCTACCCGAGCTGGGTTTTTACTGCTTTGGATGCCAGACTGAGAACAAGGCCGGTATGATGCGTGGTCTGAGTAACTGTCTTCTCCTAGAACTCATAACGGCTATGTGATTTTTATAGAAAGACTTGATAAAAAAACAAAAGTGACTGTTGCTAAGAAGGGTGGGCCTGAAGAGAGGCCAGGAGGCTAGGCAGCTCTGAGGACATTTAATGCTAGAAATCCATGCTAGCGTCCTCACCTGTAAAAATGGGGGTAGTAACAGTATTCATCTCTCAGGGCAGTTGTTTTTTTGTTTTTGTTTTTGTTTTTTTTTTTGAGACAGGGTCTCGCTTTGTAGTTTGGGCTGGCCCTGAGCTCACTATGTAGCCCAGGCAAGCCTCGAACTCAGCAATCCTCCTGCCTCTGCCTCCCGAGTGCTGGGATGACAGGCGTGAGCCACCACGCCCAGCTCAGGGCAGTTGTGAGAACTGAATGCTGACAATAAAAACAGAGTATTTAGGACTGGAGATTTTAGCTCAGTGTGTCCAGCGCCTGCCTCACAAGTGCAAGGCCCTGAGTTCGATCCCAGTAATAACCACATACAATGCTGAGCGTGGTGACTCATGCCCACCAGCAATCAATACCACATACCACAGTGCCAGGCATGGTAGCTCATGCCTGTAATCCCAGCACTCGGGAGGCAGAGGCAGGAGGATTGCTGAGTTCCAGGCTTGCCTGGGCTACACAGTGAGCTCAGGGCCAGCCTGAACTACAAAGCGAGACCCTGTCTCAAAAAACAAAACCAAGCCAGGCATGGTGGCTCATGCCTGTAATCCCAGCACTCGGGAGGCAGAGGCAGGAGGATTGCTGAGTTCAAGGCTTGCCTGGGCTACATAGTGAGCTGAGGGCCAGCCTGAACTACAAAGCGAGACCCTGTCTCAAAAAAAAAATAAATAAAAAACAGAGTATTTAGTACACGCTAGGAGCTGTTCTAAGAACTCCACACATGTTAATTCACTGATTCCTTACAAGTACTCTAGAAGTAGACAGAATTAGCATATTACCTTTAAAATGAAATCAAAGCATAGAGGGGTTAAATTACTTCATTATCTGGCAAATAACAAGTGTGACTTTAATCTAGACAATGTGACAGTGCACTATGATTATGAAGCAGGTGGGAAGAGTGAGGTGACTAATTTGGACAAACTCTTCATTAAGTTCCTCATTCTCTCTCCTTCCCAGCTAACTTCTGGCTGCTACCCTCCCACTTCCCTGGCCTCCATCTCTCTCAGCTGCTACCATAGTCAGCAAGCTCTCCACTCAATCCTGTGGAGGCTCAGCAAAGGTCAGCAGTGGCCCTTGAGACAGGACCTTGAATTAGGTCTCTAGCCTGATTCCTGTCTATGACTCAGGCTCTAGGGACAGATTCTAGAGAAACTTGGCTTACTCAGTCTAACGCCAGCCCTATGGTACATAGGGTGCCTCTCTCCAGGGTGCTTACGGGACTGATATGAAGGTGTATATGTTCAAAACTCTCTCTTTTTTTTTGTTTTTGAGACAGGGTCTTGCTTTGTAGTTCATAGTGGCCCTGAGCTCACTATGTAGCCCAGGCTTGCCCCAAACTCTGGGATTATAAGTGTGAGCCACCACACCCAGCACTGTGGTATGTGGTTACTGGGGATCAAACTAGGGATGTTGTGCTTACAAGGCAGGTGCCAGAACCACTGAGCTAAATTCCCCGCCCTTTATTTATTTTTTGAGACAAGGTTTCAAAAGGCCAGTTCAAGCTGGCCTCAAACTATGTATCCCAGGCTGGCTTTGAAGTCATAGCAACTCCCTTGCCTCAGTTTCCCAAGTGCTGAGATTACAGGTGTGTGCTATCATACCCAGCTTCAAAATGCTCTTGAAGGTATTTATGCCTTGAACCCAACCTTCTTTTACAGGTAAAGAATAGCATAGGACAGTGACAGCAAACCTTTAAGAGCTTTCAATGATACAAATAGCCCACTGCGGCACATGTGCTGTAGTGGAGGATAACGTGAATCTTGGAAGAATTCTAAAATTCCCTCTTAGTTCTAATGTTCTAAAGCCTGAAAAATAAATTATCATTCACCTCCTATCTCTCTTTCGTAGATTAGTTTTCTTTCAGCTGCCCACATAAGCCTCTCTGCATGACTCCTCTGTTATGGGCAGTTTCCAATTTGTGTTGCCCTCCCCATACCTGAGGATAATCTGCCAACACAACCCCAGGAAACCCAGGATTGGAAAGTCAGACACCCCCACAGGCAAAGAACCCTTATGTCTTGGCTCCACTGCTGGTTGGCCTCCATGGGCCCCTGGCACCTGTTCCAGGTCTCTCTCCTGCTGTACTTCCATCTCTAAGGGCAATGACTCACCAGCACTGTTGGCCTCTGACTCCAGCAGATGGATGTCACTGCAGTCCGCTAACGAGTGCTCCAGGCACAGCTGCAGGAATCGAGCTTGGGTACGAGTGACCCGCTTCAGTAGTGACAGCAGGGCCACTGTCTGCTCACACTCATTCCAGCCTTTGAACCAGCCAGCGAGGATGCCCACCTGGTCTCGGAACATCATGGTGCCAGGCCTGGGGCCAGGGTGGGGGGGACGGCGGTGGCAAGGGCCAGCGCCGTCACATGGTCTCGGCTCTGGGCTCCTGCTCTCTCTCCCCTGAAGGCCAGGGCTTGAGGATGTTCCCTGGCGTGATGGCAACAGGTGGGGAGGGGAGGAGGGAGCACGCTCACATTGAGGGAAGTCTTGGTCCAGCCACACCTCTCCAGGTTCCTGCAAAAGGAAGCAAAGGGATCAGAGAGAATGAAAGGACTGAAGTTGTCCTGGTAAGTGGGGCTGAGGGGGCATGAAAGCCTTTTGCCTTCCTCTTTTCAGAGTACTTGATCTGAGGAGCTCCTGAGAGAAAGAAGAAGCCAGTCCCAGATACTAACCAGTTTGCTCTCAATTTCCAAATCCAGAAAAAAGGCTCAAGTGGCACACTAGAGCCTGAGAAGATGCTGTCCCTCATATCAGGCTGTCACAGGCCCAAAGGAGGCAAATTTAAAGCAGACAGTAAGCTGGATTTTCTTCAAAAATGGGAAGAAGCTGTGCTTTATGGGGAATACCTGAATTAATGGTGATCTGGCTCAAGGTGATATGACTAGGCAAACGTGAGCCTAAGTATGTCTCTGTACCTTGCTGGTCAACTCTGGCCACATCTTCTGTGAGGTGGACACAGTAAATGCTCAAAGCTCTTACTACGTCAAATGAAAATCCACAATGCTTGAGTCAGCAGTGGATGTGGAGTGGGGAGCTATCTGGTCAATTACTGTTTGGGCACCTGTCAGCCCTTGGATGTGAGCATGGATGGGGCCTTTTCAACATAGGCATGGTACCACTTGAGCTAAATCCCCTGACAGGGACCTTTTCAAAAGTGACTGACAAACTGACATGTTTTCACCCCTCCTAACCCAGCTCTCCTCTGGAAATGGTACACCTCTAACCTCTTAAGATTGTACCTATATACTATGAGATGAATTCCTGTCAGCCTCTTTTTTCATTCCCCAGAAGGCTGATTCAGATTCAAGGTCTCTGGGCTGGAAAGTTCCCCTGTCTCATAGAATATCAGCCTATTAATCAAACTCCAGAGTCAGGAGGACATCAACCTGAGGGGAAGGGACAATTCAAGAATCAAAAACTTGGGCCAGGGATTTAGGTCAGCAGGCTGTGCCTGCCTTGTAAGTGCAGGGTAATGAGTTCAATCCCTGGTACCACAAATAAAAGGAAAAACAAAAACCTAAGCAAGAAAGTGACCAAATTCTTCTTAGGCAGAGGAATACATAGAAGCTATTTTAACTGGGCAAACAAAAGGCCTGTTCTTCAGTGGTCTGCTTTCTGGACATTACTCTGAAGCCTTTTTCTAAGTGTTGTGAGTTCCAGGTTTCTACTCAACATTTCCCCCATCTGTCTCTCTTGCAACCAGTACCCATGGCTTCATCCCCAAACCACATTTAGCTCCATCTTCTATCCTCTGCTGGCTGCTAAAGGGCTGAAGTCCCCTGAACTGAGAACTCTACAAGGAACCACTGAACCTGTAGGCTCAGAGGGCTTAGGGAGCTACTCCCATCTCCCTAAACTTCATGTCCCTACAGAGGAAGACAGTGAAGTGCATCTGATAACAGCTGGGACTCATGGTCCCTAAAAAGAGCAAACTGGCCTAGTCATCAATTCCTTTGAGTATAAGGAGAGAAAGGTGTGAGGGAAAACAAAACCTTGTTCCAAATGAAACGGGCCTCTCAGTAATCTTTTAAGAGCAAAAATCAGATGTCTCCCCTGGCTTAAAATAGTGCACTTTATATCCAATCTTGGCCAAAAGGTTCTCATTGGACTCCTGTGGGCTCTCTAACCTCTTTGTGTACTAAGTTCCTTCTGGACTTCTTTCCCCAGAAGCTGGCTCCCATGTGTTACTCTGGTCTCAGCTCAACATGACTTCCTCAGTTTCCCTGACAGTCTAATTTAAGAAGACTCTCCCCTGGAGTCACTCCACTATATTAATGCTGTTGTATTTCTTTCATATAATTTGGCACCTTCAAAACCATCTTATTTATGTTGTTTCTTTGTTCCCACCAATGCAAGCTATATAGCCACCCAGACACTAAAATAGTGGTTGGTATACAGGAGGTGTTCAATGTCTTATAAATCAACAGCTAAAGGAGGTGAAGGTGGAAGCCATACTTACAATTTCTACAGCCCTGGCAGAGAAGATGTTAGAACAAATGGTCATCCATAGTATGATAAAGGGTTTTGGAAGCCTGGTCTTAGAAAAGGGAAATCTTCCCTTGGGAAAGAGAAGACTCAGATGGAATGACATAATGGACTGAATACTCTAAGACATGGCATTCAGAAGAGGAATTAGATATTTTCTTTTACTCTAAAAGATCCAGGGTAGATAGCTCTAAGCAACAGGCCACACAGGACATGGGAAATGTTTAAAGCCACATAAAGATTGAGTTCTAGTCCACTAGCCACAGATTCACTTTGATCTCAAGAGTTAGTTTCCTTTTCTTCTGAGAAGGTATGAGATACGGAACTGGCCTGTGTTAGACATGACAAATACATTCTAATTTACAGGTTAAATCTGACTGGTTAGTGGCAGATGACTGGAGTATTCTAATGAATAGGATCCAAAGAAATTAAGCAATGGGAATATCTATAACTGAGAAATAATTAATAAACCCCATACTACACAATATTATATACTATTATAACATGCATACAGAGTGTGGCAGTACCTGTTGCAATCCTACCACCAGGGAGGCTGAGACAAGAATATCATAACTTGGAACCCAAGTGGGACAACTTAGTGAAACCCTGTCTCAAAAAAAACAAAACAGCCGGGTGTGGTGGCTCACGCCTGTAATCCCAGCACTTGGGAGGCAGAGACAGGAGGATTGCTGAGTTCAAGGCTTGCCTGGGCTACATAGTGAGCTCAGAGCTAGCCTGAACTACAAGTGAGACCCTGTCTCAAAAACAAACAAACAAACAGGAAAAAATGGGCTAGGGATATAGCCCTGTGCAAAAGCCTTGAATTTAACCTCCAGTTTAAAAAGAAAGAAAGAAAAAAAAGCAAGCTTGGTCCTCAAAGCAAGATGCACAATACCTCGGGTCTGATTTTTATCTACTGACTTGGAAGGATGTCTCTAAGATCAATAACAATGTTTAATATGACACCATTTTCATTTAGAAAAAAAGCCACAAACAGAGCTCCTTATATATACCTTATATATGAACCTGCATGTACAAAAAGATATGTGCAAACTGAGTTGGTGGTACAAGCTTATAATCCTCAAGAACCTGTCTCAGGGCTGGAGATATAGCTCAGTGTTTCCAGCACCTACCTAGCAAGCACAAGGTCCCTAGTTCGATCCCCAGTAACTACATACAACAATACCAGGCGTGGTGACTCATGCCTACCAGCAATTAGTACCACATACCACAACACCAGGTGTGATGGCTCATGCCTATCATCCTAGCACTTGGGAGGCAGAGGTAGGAGGATTGCTGAGTTCAAGGCTTGCCTGGGCTACATAGCAAGCTCAGGGTCAGCATGAACTACAAAGTGAGACCCTGTCTCAAAAAACAAAAACAAAACAAAACAAAATCTGTCTCAAAAGTAAAAACAGGGGAGGGCATGAACTGGTCAGTAGCAGTGTCTCTGGGTGTGATCTTGATTCCAACAGAGAGCAAAAGAGCGAGCGAGCAAGAGAGAGGGAGGGAGGGAAGGAAGGAAGGAAGGAGACAGACAGATGGACACAGACAGGGACAGGGACAGAGAAAGAAAGGAAAAAATGTAAGGTATACTGGCTGGCCTTAAACTCACAGTGATCCTCCTGCCTCAGCCTCTCAAGTGGTGGGATTATGAAAAATTATTCAGTTTTTCTTTTTGTGGTGCTAGGGACTGACTCCACATGCTAAGCAAGCACTCTGGCACTGAGCTATAAGTCATACTTTTTTTTTTTAAACTGTGAGACAGGGTCTCACTAAATTCCCCAGATTAGGCTCAAACTTATGATTTTCCTGCCTCAAAATCCTGAGGAGCCAGGATTAGAGAGAAGCATGTGCCACCACACCAGTTTTAACACTTTCTGTCATTTTGCATTTTCTAGTTCCAAGTGCTTACATCATTACTGAATTTTTAAAACACAAAATTTTTTTTTTTTTTTGAGACAGGGTCTTGCTTTGTAGTTTAGGCTGGCCCTCAGCTCACTATGTAGCCCAGGCAAGCCTCCAACTCAGCAATCCTCCTGCCTCTGCCTCCCGAGTACTGGGATTACAGGCATGAGCCACCACGCTCGGCATTGTGGTATGTGGTATTGATGGTTGGTGGGCCTGAGTCACCACGCCCAGCATTGTATGTGGTTACTGGGATCGAACTCAGGGCCTTGTGCTTGCGAGGCAGGCGGTGGAACCACTGAGCTGAATCTCCAGCGCCCCCCCCCTGCAAAAGAATTTTTAAAACATTATGGCTGTATTCTACTTCCTAGCTTAGGGAGAAAGATTGCTAGAATTACCAGTGTTTGCCCAGGATGCAGGGAAGCTGAGCGGTAGCTTATGTGCCTGGAAAAAAAAAAAAAAATCCGTTTTCTTCCCAGCTCTTAACATTTTGTGGCTTTCAGTCCCAAGGAGGCAACAGCTGCCTCAACATAAGGAAGAATTTTAAAATAACGTAACTGTCCAAGAATGGAATTGGCTACCATGTGAGGAAGCAATAAGCTGGTGGAAGTGGTCAAGCAGAGTCTCGATGAATATCCATTGGGAGTGGGAGGGATTCCTTCACTGGGTGGCAACTCTAAGATAGGAAGACATGTTGCTATTGCAGAGGGAACATTTGTGATGAGAGATCTGACATGCCAACAGCATTTACGGCAAAAAGATGACCAAATCCACACAGACTGAAGTTGTACACACACTTTCCCATAAAGTCTTGTACTGAGTTGTTATTTTTCCTAAATGAGAGCACTGTGTCCCCCAAATAAACTGTTGACTAAATATTAACCCAGATTCTTTCAGCAAAGGTTTGGAACAGAATTGGGTCTTAAGTATGATACTTACAAGCGAGGCTTTAAACAAAGCAGGCCAGTGGGGACTATGTTGAGTTAGAGTCTATACTCTGTCTAAAGAAGTCACTATTCAACTCTAATCAGCTACTGGTGTGCAAGAATGAGTCCAATATTATTAGATCTTATATTTTTAAAAAGAGAGTTGGAAATCTGGCTTTTAAAATAAAATTCCCACAGGGTATGGTGGCATATGCCTGTAATCCCAGCACTTGATAGACTGAGATAAGAGGATTGCTCTGAGTTTAAGGCCAGCCTGAGCTACACAGTGAGTTTGAGACCAGCCTAAGCTATAAAGCGAGACCTTGTCTTTTAAAAAAAACCAAAGCCTGTGCCAGGCATGGTGGCTCATGCCTGTAATCCCAGCACTCGGGAGGCAGAGACAGGAGCATTGCTGAGTTCGAGGCTTGCCTGGGCTACACAGTGAGCTCAGGGCCAGCCTGAACTGCAAAGTGAGACTCTGTCTCAAAAAAAAACCCAAAAAACAAAACAAAAAAACCCCTATTTTTAAATGTTGGAAACCCATTCACATTAAAACAGCAACAGTGCTCTACTACACAAAACAAACAAAACTGTGGCATGTGGTCCTTGGAACAGATAGACACAAACTGGGAAAAGACCAGAAGTTTGCTAACTAGTCTTTCCTAAGGACCCACTGTGCAGGGAACTTTTGGTAGAGAGGATCTAGTGATGGAGGAGGCCACAGGGAATATACAGTAAACACTCGGGAATGTAAGACTGCATTGCTTAAAAAAAAAAAAAATGTCCTCACAGCAAGCACTCTGTATGTTTTCATTATTATTGTTGGGCTCTCTTCCATCAAAGACCAGAGGCCCCCAATCACCTCTATTCCTGGTGGTTGGCAACAGCCAGAGATGACAACCTGGATTAAGTCCTGAACAGCTATTCCAAGACATATCCCTGGGGTTTTGCCTGCCAAATATCTATTCCCATATTCTAGTATCAGCACCCTGAGTTTTCCCAAGACAATGAACTGCCATTCTTGGCGCCAAAGGAAAACAGGGTGGAAGGCCTGGCCAAGAAGAGTCCTCCTTGGACTTTTTCTGGGATTACTAGGGAAGTTCTCAATTACTGAGTGCTACCTCTTCTTATGAAAGCAAGCCTGCTTCCAATGCCAAAACAGATGAAGGTAGTTAAGAGATGGAGGGAAAAAAAGGAGACTTGTTCATATCATTTGAGAACCATTCTAATATATTTCTTTTTACCTTAGAATAGTTAGGAGCTGTGTTCTTATTACTTAAAAAGTTGAGAAGACTAGACCAATCCCAGACAAAACTGAATTCACCACTGCTTTGGTCTCTTTGTCCTTGCATGATCAAAAATGATTCCTTGCCTTTAAAGTAAGCCATGAGAAGGGAATCCTTATAGTGAACAGCTGAAACAGCCCAGCAATATTGCCACCATTTTGGCATAATTGGACCAAACCAACTTTTTAGGAAGGACCTACCAACTCCAGAGTAAGAAACTGAACCAACAAATGGCTAAAAGTTCTAGGGAAAGCTGCCCTGGCCCCAAACAGTGGGTACTGGGCCCAGACAGGAGGCAACTCGAGCTCAGGCTTTCTCTCCTTGCTTAAATACAAGACTGGCTGGAAGACTGGCTCTCCTGTTAATACCTATTTGCAAGTAATTCAAGTTTCTTCCTCAGTGACTGCTCCTTATAAGAATAACTGAGGGGCCGGAGAATTAGCTCAGTGGTTCCAGCGCCTCGCAAGATCCCCGGTAACCACATACAATGCTGGGCATGGAGACTCACGCCCACCAACAATCAATACCACTTACCACAGTGCCGGGCATGGTGGCTCATGCCTGTAATCCCAGCACTCAGGAGGCAGAGACAGGAGGATTGCTGAGTTCGAGGCTTGCCTGGGCTACATAGTGAGCTCAGAGCCAACCTGAACTACAAAGTGAGACCCTGTCTCAAAAAACAAAACAAAACAAAACAAAGAATTAACTGAGCTGGGCGTGGTGGCTCACACCTGTAATCCCAGCACTTGGGAGTAAGAGACAGAAGGATTGCTGAGTTCGAGGCTTGCCTGGGCTACATAGTGAGCTCAGGACCAGCCTGAACTACAAAGTGAGACCCTGTCTCAAAAAAAAAAAAAAAAAAAGAATTAATTGACACAACATATAGAGAAATATCTAGCAGATTGTGTGGGGACACATGCCTATAATCCCAGCACCCTGGGAGGCTAAAGCAGGAGGACTACAAAACTGAGCCCAATCTGGGATCCTCAGTAAATAGCAAAAAAGGATGAGGATGTAGTCAATGAGGGAACTTTGGGTTCAATTCTCAGTATCAGTCCATCACACACACACACACACTTAAACACATACACCCAATCTACTGGCAGCTTGATGCTTAGAATGTCTTCACTTAGATTAAGTGCCACATCCCAGGCCCTGAGCTAACAGTTCTCCATGGGTGAGCTCACTTGATTCTAAAAACTGTTTTAAAAATATACGTAGGTCTGGAAATATAGCAAAGTGATAAAGCTTAAGTAGTATGTACAAGGCCCTAGCTTTAATCCTTAGCATCCCCCAAACAATGTCCTATAAATACGTTATATATATGAATATCCTTACTTTACAAATGGAAAACCTGAGATGTAGAGAAAGTAAGTCACTTGCCTGACTGTACAAAATCTGACTTCAAAGCCCCTGGTTTTTTTGTTTTGAGACTGGGTCTCACCTGAGCTCATTATGTAGCCCAGGCAAGTCTTGAACTCAGCAATCCTCCTGCGTCTGCCTCCCAAGTGCTGGGATGACAGGCGTGAGCCACCATGCCTGGCACTGTGGTGTGTGGGACTGACTGCTGGTGGGCATGAGACACCATGCCTGGTATTATTGTATGTGGTTACCAGGACCAAACCAGGGACCTTGGACTTGCTAGGCAGGTGCTGGAACCACTGAGCTAAATCCCTGGCCCCTCTTGCTTGATTTTTAAAAACATGTTGTAATTTCTTGTAAGTTTCCTTCCATACCTAGAAAGTTGGGCCTTAGCATACACCCTCTGATGGCAACATCTCTGGGTAAATAAAGGGTCCTATATTGTTAGTGCTTCCTCTTGTGAAGCACCCATCTTGGAATGAACAAGGTAATGGGCAAGTTACCCAAGATTAACTCACTATCCTAACCTGGGAAGAGAATATTAGAAGCCAAAGGAACACAACATTTCTCTAGTTAAGAAGCACATTTTCAGAAATTCCTGAAATATGTAAATATGTATACTACTGCCTCAGCAGAGATATAGCCTTTCATATGAATAGTCCTAGGAAAGGAAAGAAGAGTAGGGAAGAAGTCAGGAAGGGCCCCAAGAATTTAAGTACAGCATGGGGAGATCTCAGAAACTCTGCAGTACAGAGGGAGATACTCCTGTTCTCATTCCTAGTATTATTCTTTCTACAAGTTTACCTCTACTCTTTCCCTTTTCTACTCCTATATTCTCTCACTGAGGAATGCAATAAAATCCTGTAGAGTCAGATGTCTAAATGTAGACAACTTAGAATAGTTTTAGTCATTTTTGGCTATTTTCCTTTTCTTGAATAACAGTACCCCCCAACACACACACACACTCTTGCACTGAAGATTGAACGTAGGAGCCTCCTAACAGTGAACTACATCCTCACTGATTTTTTTTTTTTCTTTTTTGAGACAGGGTCTCGCTTTGCAGTTCAGGCTGGCCCTGAGCTCAATATGTAGCCCAGGCAAGCCTCAAATTCAGCAATCCTCCTGTCTCTGCCTCCTGAGTGCTGGGATTACAGGCATGAGCCACCATGCCCGGCACTCTGATTTTTATTTTTATTCTGAGACAGGTAAGTTGCCATGGCTGGGCTGGAACTTGTGATTTTCCTGCCTCAGCCTCCTTGAAAGCTATGCCACCTCTCCCAGCTTAGTCATCAGATCTTGATAGTTCCCCCGCCCCGAAGTGCTAGGGATTGAACCCAGAACCTACTGCATGTGAGGGAAATGGTCTACCAATGGGCAAACCTCAGTCCTTTTTACTTAGCCAAGCATGTCCTCATCTGTCCCAAAATTCAAGTGGCTTGAACCAGACTACTGGGCTAAAAATAACTCATAACAAGAGTCTTTTTTTTTCCTCTCTATATAGTTCAGGTTTGCTTTGTACCTGGCTGACCTCAAGCTAGGTGCAAGTTCCTGCTTCAACTTGAGTGCTGGAATCACAGGCATATGCCATTATGTCTAGCACAACTCTACTACTTATCTCTGGCATAATTCTGGCAAGTGGTTCCACCTTGCTGCACCCATTTTCTCAACTGTGAAATGGACCTGTTACTAGGAACTCTCTCAGAGTTCTGGGACATATATATTGTTCTTTCTCTAATGCAATCAACTCCTGTTTTTTCCATACCCAAAACACACTCACTATTCTCCATCTTTCCTACCACCATACTCAAATCATCCTCTCATGTGGATGAATGGATTGCCTAACTTGCCTTTTTGCTTTCAATCTCATTCTTCTATTTTCCTCTAATAAACAAAAGTAAACTTTCTAAAAAATCTGATTGTGTTACTGTCTAGCTAAAAAAAAAACTCTTCTAGAAGCTTTCTACTTCTCTTAAACAGGTCTGGACTCACACATGTCCCTATCTTCACCTTTCCAGTAGGAACAAGACTTTGACATTGAGAAATGTGTTTTCTTTCAAAATTGCACAAACTACCAGCCACGTAAGAAGAGTGCTTGTACTGTTCTATCTCCACTTCCCAGCACAATACCTGGGATACAGCAGGCCTCCTGGAAGTATCTGTGGTTTAGTTTAGAAGGCTCCACTCTGAGATGTTCTCCTAACTGCTGTCTCTCATTTTTTCTGGCTCAATTATCACCTTATGAAAGAGGCTATTTCTAACCACTCTCTCTACAGTAGCATCATCCCCATCCTCTCTTTTAGTTTTATTTCCTTCATAGTACACATCCCATTTAGATTTTACTATCTGTACATCTGCCCTCATCAGAATATAAACTCTGTGAGTTTTAAAATCTTGACTGTTTTATTCTCTGCTTTATCTTCAGTACCTAGAATAGTATCTCCATTTTAAAAAATTTTATTTGCTGTGCCTGTCTGGTAAACAGATTTCAATCCCTGTTACCAGGCCCTTCACCCCCCAAAAAACCTGTTAGTTTCTTCAGGCAGATAGTAAAAAAAATTTAATTAACCCCTTTATTGGTACTGAGTATTAAACCCAAGGAGAGCGAATTATATCCCCAGCCTTTCTTCTGGCTCAGGCTTTTGAGTGCTGGAATTATAGGCATGTACCACTATGCCCAACCCTTTTACTTTTTTTTTTTTTTTTTTTTTTTGAGACAGGGTCTCACTTTGCAGTTCAGGCTGGCCCTGAGCTCATTATGTAACCCAGGCGAGCCTCAAATGCAGCAATCCTCCTGCCTCTGCCTCCCGAGTGCTGGGATTACAGGAGTGAGCCACCACGCCTGGCACTGTGGTATGTGGTATCGATTGCTGGTGGGTGTGAGTCTCTACGTCCAGCATTATATGTGGTTACCAGAGATCGAACTCAGGACCTTGCGCTTGCAAGGCAGGCGCTGGAACCACTGTGCCAAATCTCCGTCCCCCTTTTACATTTTTTGAGACAGGATCTAGCTAAACTCCTCAGCCCGGTCCTGAATTTGTGATCTTCCTACCTCAGCCTCTGTGGTACATAATTGTTTAATGAATGAGTGCAGGCTGGAAACATTTGAGATGTGCACACCACTATTCTGTAATTTGCCTCAACCACACTGTTCAACAAGTTTGCACTAAAACTCCATTCATAGCAACCTACTTTACATACATACCTCTGTGTGTGTGTGTGTGTGTGTGCACGCGCGCGCGCGCGCGCGCGCGCAATACCAGGGATCAAACTTGGGACTTTGCATTTGTGAGGCACATGCCAGAACCACTGAGCCAAACCTCCAGCCCCTGTAACAAATTACTTTAACTCTCTTCCAAAGTTCTGAGTACTGAAAATTCAAAGCCAAGTTGAAAGGACTGGATGCCAGGACACCTGGATTCCACATGCAAAAGCTACTATCAAGCCAAGGCAACCACATCATTTCTGCCTTCCCTAGGGTAATCCCAAAGGAAAGCCTGGTTGGGCCAGACCAACTGTAAGATCTCTATGGATCCAATAAATCACAGAGGAGAGAACAACTAGGGCTGGTGGAGAGTAAGAACTACCATTACTGCCCCAGAAAGACCCTAAGATGGAAGCAGAGTTGTTTGGCCTGAAACTAAGTTCCAGAACACAGGATCCAAATATGTCTTTAAGGATCTTCTGTCTGTATCTGTACTTATTCAGAAGAAACTGCTTCCAAACTGGGTCTCTCAGGAAAGTTTTCTCCAAAGAGTAAATGAAGAGGAAGGGCTTCAACCTAAGGCTGTTAAGGATTGTCTCTGTAACCATAAAGTAGAAGATTGTTGAAGGTGAAGATAAGTTAGTGGAGAAATGAGAACACTGAGCAAATTACTTAAAACTCCTGAAAGCAACTAAGTCTAAGTTGTTCTAACATTGGACTTTTCAGTAAAATGACCCAATTAATACCCCGTGTTGGAAATCAAAATCCCCCTTTTAAGACACTGCAAGCTAAAGTTCTATTAAGAATCTTAGCTGAGGGTCGGAGGGTTAGCTCAGTGGTTCCGGTGCCTGCCTCGCAAGCGCAAGGTCCTGAGTTCGATCCCCGGTAACCACATATAATGCTGGACGTGGAGACATGCCCACCAACAATCAACACAGCATACCACAATGCCGGACTTGGTGGCTCACGCCTGTAATCCCAGCACTCGGGAGGCAGAGACAGGAGGATTGCTGAGTTCGCGGTGGCTTGCCTGGGCACCATAGTGAGCTCAGGGCCAGCCTGAACTACAAAAAAGCGAGACCCTGTCTCAAAAGCAAAAAAAAAAAAAAAAGAATCTTAGCTGATAGGAACTACTTTTTGCTAATGGTTAGCACTTCAGTACAAGGCTTTAAGAATTGTACATGTATTATTTAGTCCTCATTATATTTCTGAAATAGGATGTCATTATTACCATTTTTTGGGTGTGTGTATGTGTATGGCTGAACCTGTGGCCTTTGCACTGAGCTACATCCTGATCCTTTTATATTTTATTAGACAAGGTCTAAGTTGTCCAGGTTGGGTTCAAACTCATGATCTGCTTGGGCCTCCTGAGTCCTGAAATTACAGGTGTGTACCTCTATGCCTGGTTTTATCCTCATTATTTAGCCCTGGAAATTTACAGCTAAGGTAAGTAACTTGTCCGAGGTTATAAACTTGGTAAGAGAATGATGTGGTATGCATATCTTTTCTAGCCCCAGAGCCTGTATATCTAATCACACTAGAATGTCTCATTGCTCTCTTAACCCTCAAGAGAAAATCCAGCTCTGACCCATGGCATATCATTTTGGAATTGACAGGGTACCCAGACCTTTTATTAATCCCATCTGTCCCCTATTTCATATGTAAAATGAGGATAACAGTTTACTTACCTCATAGGATTCTTATGATGTGAGATGAGACCACACAAATAAAGCACTTAAATAGTGCCTGACAGATACTAAACATTCAACAAACAGTAGTCATTATTATTACTCTCTAGGCTACTAAAGTGCAGCGGTACAATACCATGCAAATGGAAGACATGTCCTCTTTCATCTCTATCCATGACTAAACAGAAGAGATACTATTGGAAAGAAATGAGAGCTGAGCATGGTGAGGCACATTTATAATCCTAGCACTTGGGAGGCTGAGGCAGGAGGATCACCTGGAGTTCAAAGCTAGTGAGGGCTACCCTTTGAATTCAAGGCTAGCCTGAATTACATGGCAAGACCCTATTTCACAAAACAAAAACAAAAAATAGAGAAAGAAATGAAGAGACTTTCTTGTCTCTGACTCACTGCTCAAGCAGTTTCCTGCACCTGGGAGGCATAGCATCATCGTCACAACTCTTATGGAACGCCTCTCAGCCCAAACACCTTTTCTATGAAGTCTTTTCAAGTAAAGGACTCTTGTCACTGCTAAATCCCTACAGAATAAAATCTGTATTTCATGTTCTTCCTAGTGTACTTGCCCAAGCCTTCTCCTAATAGACTGTGAGCTCTCTGAAGGCAGACCCCAGTGCTTACCAGGGTGTGTGTGGGTGTGTGTGTGGGGGGGTATTTCTGTTTCCTCTTTCCAGCCCTAGAGAGAAGAATCTCTTGGAAAAAGCTGAAAGCTTCGTGGAGACCCCAGTCTTACTGAAGCTGAAGGGAGCTGAGAAGCTAACTGGGAAAGGTGAAATAGGTCACCAGAACAGAACTTGGGGTAGATCACAATCAGAAGAGAGCACAAAGAAAATTCCCATATATAAAAGCAAGTGGGGCAGGAGAAACAAGGGAACAGGAAAGAAGAGAGAGTTGGGAAGGTGTGCTGAAGTGAATGAGTAAGATTTGAAAAACCTGGAGTCATTCTCCAATGACTCCTAAAAGGGCAGATCCCACCTCGTAGACTCAAAGAGGAACCCAATGTGGGCCAGTGGGAACATAAAAAACTAGAAGAGCTGGATGTAGTGGGACAAATTTGTAATCTCAACCCCTTGGGAGGCTAAGGCAGGAGACTCTAATATTCAAGGCCAGTCTGGGCAACTGAGTAAAACTGTCTCAAATAAAAAGGAATGGGAAAATATCTCAGTGAGAGAGTCCCCAAATTTAATCCCCAGTAACCACAAACAGGTGAGAAGATGAGTGGTATCTCAAGAAATACAATGGAGAGCACCTGGCAGTTAATAGAGTCTTGAAGATGCTTCAAGGGGAGTATGATTAAAAACAGAGGGATGATAAGGCAATGAGAGAAACAAGTCTGTTCAAGAAAGTAACAGTTTAAACCAGAAGCACCAAAGGTCAGGGTGCAAGCTGAAAAGGTCAAGGTGAAACCAGGAGAAAGTGCTAAGGGAAATCTGAAGGTAAACCATTCAAATGCAGAATGCTGAGGTAATTACTCAGAGTCTGGTAGTCCTGTGGAGAAGTCAAGATTCACTCAAGAAGTCTTTCTGAGAGATAGATACTTCACAAAGGGGGCTCACAGAAATAAGGGGTTAGGTAGAAGAGATCAAAGGTATACGTGAGGCATTTTTCAGGGGATTTTGTGAGGAAAGGGAAATCCTCCCAGAAGACAGTGACTCTCAAACTTGAGCACACATCAGAATCATCAGGAGGGTTTGTTAAAAACTCAGGTTGCCAGGTCCCACTTCCAGGTTTTCTGATTAAGTCTGGATGGGATCAAAGAATTCACATTTCTAGCAAATGCTGCTGTTATTGTGGACCAGGGAATATACATTGAGAACCACTGCTGTAAAAGAGGGGTTCTTTTGTAAGGGAGTCTTCAAAAGTGAAAGAGTTCTGAAAGGAAAATGGACAGTCCCCAAAAGTCTCTAATAAGAACAGTCATGGTTTCTCACTCTTTTAAAAGCAAGAGAGGCCTATGAAGTTGGGACCTCAGAGAAAGAGGTCTGAGATAAAAGTATGAGCATTGGGATTTTCAGGGGACGTGGTTGTGAAAGGCCCAAAAGAAACATAAAAGCCAGGGATAGAAGCCAAGTGGTACACACCTGTAATTCCAGCTACTAGCTACTCAGAAGGTTAAGGAAGTAAGATTGCAAATTTAAGTCCAACCTGGGGAAATTCAGTGAGACCATCAAAAAATAAGGTTGGGAATGTAGCTCTGTAGTAGATTACCTCTGAGTATGATCCTCAATACTGGACATAAATAGATAAATAAATGATAAACTAAAAGGAGACATACAGGCTCAAGGAGAAAAATCTGAAGGAGGCAGGTTCTCTGAAGACATAAGGGAAGGAGGCTCAGAACCTTGAAAGGTCTCTGAGTTGATTTCAGAGGAATGAGAATGGGGGATATAAGAGGATAAAAAGAGAACTCTAACATTAGTAAGTCTGACAGAATCCTGAAAAAGTTTTCTTGGGGGGACTCTAGAGATAGTTCTGAGGAAGTCTCAGGAAGTGCTAAGTGCTGGCAAAGCAGGACAATTTGAAAGAGCATTCTTTAAAAGGTGCTGGAGGAAGGTGTGTTCTTGAGGATTTGGTGTATTGGAGTAGAAGACACTCTTCCCCAAAAAACTCCTTACATATCTCTGATAGGGAAAAACCTCGGAGGAAAGTCTCCAAAGAGCAAATGAGCTGAAGGAGAAGTATTTTGGAGGGATGTCAGAGTAGGTTTTTCCAGAAAGAATTCTGGGATTTTAGCATAGAAGCTGAGTTGAGGGAAGATTAGGTATGTGGGTGGGGAATCTTCTACTAGGGGTTCTTGAGGATTTGGGGAACCTATGAGGGAGGGGTGTCTCTAAAAAGTCTCTTAGTAAAGCAAGAGGTTCAAAGGATTCAAAGGGATCTGGGAGACCCAGAGGGGTTTCTGAGCAAGATTTCAAGGGGCATCTCAAGAGAGTTCCAGGTGGTGGCTGGGGTCTCTGAGGTTTGGAAAACTACATCTCCAAAGAGTCATAAAGAAAATACTGGGGTCTTTCGGGGGTTGTGAGAATTTTTACAAAAATTTGTCTAAAATATGTATACAAGAGAGAATTTTTGAGTTATCTAAGAACTGTTCTAGAGAAGATGATGCTACAAGGGAATTTGGCTCCTTATCCAATTTTTTAATATGTATTGTGGGTTAAAATCTGTAAAAGCGATTTTGGAAGAAGCTTTGGACGATAGGAAAAGAGTTCTCTAGTGACTTCAGGCAATTTCCCGAGATTTTTAGGATAAAGGAGGAAGAGCTCTTGAGAAGACTGTTAGGGTACATAAGGATAATTTCTAGAGCATTTCAGGGTGGGGAGTTTGTGGAAACATGAGGTCTCTGGGAGATTTTTAGGATCTTTGCAACCAAGGGGTATGCAGGAAGGTGTATGGGAGACAGCTGCCAATAGGGTAGTGGTTGTGGGGATCCTCCAGGTAAATTATTGTGATCTGGGGGCATTTCAAGAGTCTCTGAGTAAGATTCTTCTGGGGGATGTAGGAAGGAGATCTTCAAGGAAGATGTTCAGTGTTCGTTAGGAGCATTCGGAAGGATTTAGGGGGTTAGGGGTGAACATCTTGATTTCTGGGATGAAAGTAGGTGAGAAAGAAAATACCAGGGATATGTGAAAGGGAAGTCTTGGGGAGACTGCTGGGATATGCGATATTCTTATCTGGGAACGATTTCTGAGGTGCCCAGGGGTCTGGGGGCAATTTCAGGGAGGCTCAGTGGAACCTTTTCAGGATGTAGAGAGATTCCTGGGGAGATCTAAGATATATGAGAAGCGGCCTTCGTGGAATATTTTTCCGTATTGGAGAAGGAAAGACGAATGGGAGGACTAAAGGGCGGGGGTCCGTGCATAAAACTGGGGACATATGAAGGTCTCTGGAGAAGGCGGCTGAAAAGAAGTCCCAGGGGGGTTCTCAGGCATAAAAGGGACCCGAGAGTGTTTCGGAGGCTCCGAGGAAGACGTGTGCGGGGTCAGGGGGGAGGCCCCCGGCCCGGTCCCTCGGCGATTCCGAGGGCGTGGGGAGGGTTTCGGAGGAAAGCTCCCAAAGGGGTCGGCCAGGGCAAGTCGGGCCAGGTGCGGGCTCTCTCGCAGGTCCGGCCTCTGTGGTCAGTACTCCGCACCCGCCGTTGCCCGCGGCTCAGGGTCCCTGAGGGGGCGGGGCCGCCCGCGCGCGGCCTGGGTCGCCCTGAGGGGAGCCCCGCGCGCCCCGACCCGCCGCCGCCGCCGCCCTGCGCCCGCCCGGCCCGCCCCAGCCCCAGCTCACCGCCTCGGCCGCTGCCGCTGCCGCCGCCGCCGCCGCCACCCGGGCCTCCTCAGGCTACCGCCGCCCCCCGTCGCCCCCTCTCTGGCCCGCGAGCTCCCCTCCCGCCTCCCGCACAGACCACCGCCGCCGCCGCCACCGCCGCCGCCGCCGCCGCCGTCGCGCTGCGTCACGGCGCCGTGCGTCACCGCCCCTAACCCCTCCCCGACGGGGGGGGCCTCAGCGCGCCTGTATTAGCTTACACCCAGATGACGTACAGCGTGCCAACCAATGGGTGGAGAGGGCAGCCCGAAGGGCGGGAGGTGTGCGCCGAGAAAGGCGGGGTCCTGGCCAGGAGGGAAGAGACGGGGCTGGGAAGAGACCCTAGAGGCCCGCCCCCTCCTCAGTGGAATTGGTCGGGAGTGGGGATGACAGGCAGTTGGCCAGACCACGGCTCGGGCGGAGGGCGGAGAAGGGGAGGGGCGCGCGCGGCGTTGCCAAGGGCAACGGGCCGGGTGGAGGCCGCGATTGGCCCTCCAGGCCCGCAGGAGGCAGTCTCACGCCTGTCTTCCTCAACCGCCTCAAGCGGATCATAATTCTTCATTCTGGCGTTCTGGGCCTGCTCCTCTCTGCCCCTTGCCATGCCCCACCCAGGGTTTAAGGCTGGCCGAGTCCCGGACAGTCGGAGGACCGAGACCCCGCCCTCAGGTTGCTGGCGTTTCGGGATTTTGCCGCGCCACCCTCTGAGCCGCTGTCAGATGAGACCCTGATAGCTGGTGGAAAGGAGGCAAATGTAGCGCTTGGCACAAAGGACTCTGTCAATAAATGGGAGCTGTCGCCCTAACTTCTGTTGTAATCGAGGCCATAAACTGTCCTGGCTAAAGTCAACTGATTGGAAAGGGTTCCGCACTCAAGAAGACTCGAGAGTGACAAAGACAAGGCTTGTTACAGGAACTCAGAGCAATGCAGTCGGGGTGGAGTGTCGAATTCAAACAGGGTGTGGTGAGAATAAATTTCGGCCAGATGTTTGGCCTGTGGAAGGAGTTTGGACTTGTGCTGAAGGCATGTGGAAGCCATAGAAGGGAGTCAAGACAGGGAGGGTCCTGGGCAGTAGGGGAGTCAGGAGAGATGTCTCTGGCTTATCGATGGAGGGTAGAATAGAAAGAGTGGAACAAGAGGCCAGAAATCCAGGGAAGCTGACAGGAACGAGAGGTGGAGGAGAGCAGTGTTTGGGCCAGGGCGGGACTGCAGGGAGGGGAGGAGTGTAGGTGGGAAGGGCGCCCCCGAGGGAGTGAGAGTGAGAGAAGAAAAGTCCAGGACAAAAACCTCTGGGAACTTGGGCCTCTGAGGAGAAGCCCAGTGCGGGACGCCCAGAGTCAAGGGCCAGAGGCTGCACAACCAGAAGGCCTGACTTTAAGAGAGAAAGTGGGGTTGGAGACCAAGATTTAAGGATGGTTCAAGATGATAATTGATGCTATGGGCGCTTGTGACCTGACCTGGGGATGCAGGAATGATAAAGGAAGAGTAGGACCCGATAGAATCCTTAGAGGTGAGGACGTGGGGTTGGAGAAAAAGAAAGGACAATTTCCGGGAAGACTGAGAAGGTGCAGCCAGGGGAGAGGAAGAAAAGTAAGGGGCCTGGCATCCCGAGCATGAGCTGGAGGAGCTGACAAATCCCATTTCCTACTTCTTGACTGCGGTGTAGAATGGTTGTCCTCTGCCTGTGCCAGTTCAGCCATTTGTGTGGTTGTACCAGGCCCTGCCCAAGGTGCTAGAAATATCAGCAGTCAACACAGAAGGCGAAAATCCCCCCTGCCTTTGCGAGGCTTCTATTGTACTTGGGGAACATGCACAATAAATAAGGAAATTATGATGAAACTTGGCGATAAGGACAGTGCAGGAGTGGGCAAGCAAACAAGATGGAAAGATGGCATCAGAATTATTTCAGAAGAAAACGATCTCTTGCATTAGGTGAGATTTGAACAGATAGCTGGAAAGAATGAGGAGATGAACCAGGAGGGGAAGAGACACCTGTATATGCCAAAGTCCTAGGGCAGGACCCTTCACAGAATCACAGAAGAGGGGAAAGAAAGTTAAGAGGATCTGAAAAAAGGAGGGTGGTAGAGGCCAAAGTCCAAAGGTAATAGGGGAGTAGGGCTGGCTGTAGAAAAATGTAGTTTTAAACGTCACTGTAAGGACTTTGGCTTTTACCCAAACAATGTGGGAACTGTGGGAGGTTTTTGAGGGAAAAAGAAGAGGGATGTGTTTCCTCCTTCTCCTGTGACCTAAGGATGGGACCCAGAACCCTGCCATAATAGGCAAGTACTCTATTACTAAGCTATATCCCCAGCCCTAGGGATGTCTTCTGACTGGTTTTATAACGACCCCTCTGGCAGGAGAAGGTAGGGCAGGGTCAGGGGAACTATGAGAATCCATTCTGTGATCCAGGAGGAGATGAGAATGGACAGGCAGCTGGGCATGATGGTGTAAGGTTGGCGTTAATCTCACCCTTCTGGGAGGCTGAGGCAAGAGGATCACAAGTTCGAGGCCAGCCTGGGCAACAACAGGGATTTAGAGAGACCTCATCTCAACAGTACAACAATAGCCAGCCATAGTGGTATACCCCTATAATCCTGGTACTTGGGAGACTGTGGCAAGAGGATTGCTATGAGTTGGAGGCCAGCCTGGGCTACATGGTGAGTTCAGGCCCAGCTTGAACTACATAGTAAGACTATCTAACAAAAACTACATACATGTAAAGTAAAAAGCTAGGGATAAAGTTCGGAGTGAAGGCTCTGGGCTCAATCGCCAGGGCTCCAAGGTGGGGCCTGAGAAGGAGCAGCCAAAGGACAAGTGTGGAGTCCTGAAAAACAAGCAAAGAAAAGTTCCAGGAAACGAGGAGTGGTTGTTGGATGCTGCTGGTGAGGACTGACAATTCTGTCAGATCTGGCACTGTGGAGGCCCTTGGTGACCCTGACAGGAGGTATCAGTGGAGGGCGGCCAGGGTGAGAACCTAGCTGGAGAAAGGGTTAAGGGGAAGCCAGGGGGGCAAAATGGAGGCAGCAAGTGTAGACAGTTCTTTTGAGAAATCTGGCTAAAAAGGGAAGGAAATGAATGAGCAGTAGCTGGGCAGGAGAAAGGGTATTTCAAGATGGAAGACACAGTACTGTGCTAGGCTGTAGTGAATATTAGTGCTGCAGGAAAGAGGGAGAAGAGCAGTGGGGAATTCCCTGGAGTAGATGCAGGGTCAAGGGCAGGGCCTGGCCTAGGCATAGGGGCCACCAGGGTGGGGCCAGGGCTCTGGGGAATCTTTGTTTGCTTACATTTTCTTATTAACATGCCCATGCTTTTCTCAGAAATGACTGTCTTTTTATTTCTTCTTTCTATGACAGGATGAGGATATTGATTATTTTTGGAATTTATGAATATAAATGGGTCACCTTACCTAGGAATTTCACTTCGAGATGGGGAAGGGCAAATACAAAGCTCTCTCTTTTTTTTTTTTTTTAGACAGGGTCTCGCTTTGTAGTTCAGGCTGGCCCTGAGCTCACTATGTAGCCCAGGCAAGCCTGGAACTCAGCAATCCTCCTGTCTCTGCCTCCAGAGTGCTGGGATTACAGGCGTGAGCCACCACGCCCGGCAAAAACTCTCTTTTCTTTCTAGTCCCAAAGATGGAACCCAGGACCTTGTGCATATTAAGCACATGTTCTACCTCTGAGCTACACCCTCCGTCCCCAACACACTATTTTCTTTTCTTTTTTTGAGACAAGGTCTCATTTTGGAGTTCAGGCTGGCCCTGAGCTCACCAAGTAGCCCAGGCAAGGCTCGAACTCAGCAACCCTCCTGCCTCTGCCTCCCGAGTGCTAGGATCACAGGCGTGAGCCACCACACCCAGCACTGTGATGTGTGGTACTGGTTGCTGGTGGGCATGAGTCAGCACGCCCGGTATTGCCAACACACTATTATTTTCAAAAGGAGGTGCAAGACTGACGGGATGGAGCTGGTGGCCTTGCTGCCCCATGGGGTTGAATAAGCGTGGGAAAAACACTCTGGTCAGCCAGGCAGCCAGGAGGTGTTTCTCAGGTCCCTTAGCCACCAATGTGGTGGATGGCAGAGTAAGCAGCCAAAGTCTCTACACTCCCCCTTCTCAGCTCTGAGGTTCAAGTATGACCGGAAGGGCGAACCCAGGAAGGGTTTCTGAAAGAGAGGTGAGCGCTAAGGAGCGCCTTACTGTTTTTTACTTTTTGCTGAGCAAGTCTACCATGCTGGGAGGTAGGCAAAGCTATTTTATCTTCACAACAATCCTGACTCAGAGAGGTGACGCTCCTTCGCTAGGGTCACACAGCCAGGCAGTGTTTGATCTGCTGTCTGAGGGATCACAAAGCCGGGTAAGTCCTGAGAGATAAGGGGAAGGAAGAAGAGGGAGGAGCCGTCTATGACAGTTGCCCCAGAATGAGCATAAACAGGATGTGGTGTTGGATGGAACCTTCCCCTTGCCACCCAGCCCCCACCCCCACCCTGGCCCTGTTCTCCACCCCCACAAAACGGCACAACTGAGACAAGAATTGGGCTGTGGACAGAAAACAGAATGGTCAGAGGGCCGGGATGGAATGGGGAGGGCGAGGGGCTTGGGCTTCTGCAGGGGCTGAGGTGGGAGGGCAGTGGGGTGAAGGTTGGCTGGGGTGGAGGTCAGAACAGGGAAGGGCACCAAATGACAGCACAGGCTTGGGCAGGGCAAGGGCAGGGGTGACTCTAGGCTTCATCCCAGGCAAGCAGATCCCTAGGGTACCAGCCACGGAGAGGGTTGGGGTTCAGCCCCTGCCCTGACCCCTCCAGCTTTATGTCCTGGGGTGGGGCAGAGCAGCATCTACCTGAGGTTCACAAAGACCTCTGGGGGCCTAGGGGACCTCTGCCTCTTCACTTGGGGCTGGAGAAACCGAGGCTTGGGAATGGGGAAGCTGGAGGCAGCAGGGCCAGACCTAGGCCAACTCAGTTCAGCTCTCTGGAGACCCTCTTGACAGTCGGACTCCCTGGTCGTGTGTGAGGTGGACCCAGAACTGAAGGAAAAGCTGAGGAAATTCCGCTTCCGAAAAGAGACGGACAATGCAGCCATTATAAGTGAGTGACTTCTTCCCCCACAAGCAGGGCCAGGCAGGGAGGGCTGGGAGTGCGTCCCTTTGGGATGGGAGGGGCATCTCACCCTGTGTGCTATCCCTCTGCAGTGAAAGTGGACAAAGACCGGCAGATGGTGGTGCTGGAGGAAGAGCTACAGGTGAGGGGCAGGGTGGGACTGGGCAAGCACAGGAGTCGGTACTGAACTCAGACCCAGGAACCGGGACCAGCAAGACCTGGATGCTGAGACCCAGTGGCAGTGGTAGGCAAGGGAGTTGCTTGGATGGCCCCCTTTGCTGTAAAATCTGAAAAGTAGTCCTAAAACACAGGATCACTTGCAGGTCCAATGATTTAATGTTTGTAATGGGTTTTAAAGGACTTGGCACATAGCACATGCTCAATAAAGTGATAATGTTAATGATATACTTCACTGGTACCTTGGTAAATGAGAGTTTCTAGGTAAAGCTCACAAAAAGCCAGCAGAAATCCTTTATGATTAGTGAGACCTCTTGAGGCCTTGTGTCTTTATCAGTAAGTGGGACCAAGAATAAGGTTCTTTCATATTGTTGGGGTAAGGATTGGTAATGAGGGTCACAAATGCGCTGAACTGGTGGACAGGGGAGGGGGACTGGCCAGTAGCTGGGCTCCTTGGATGCTCTGTAAGGAAGTAGTGAAGTGGTTACCATGGGAACACAGATTTAAATTGGAACTCTGCTGCTTACTATCTGTGTAACCTGGGGCAAAGCCTTTGACCCCTCTGGGCTTCTGTTTCCTCAGGTGTCAAGTAACGGTAGGACCCTACCCTGAGGGTTCTCAGTGAATGAAACTTTGGCACACAGTAAGTGCTCATTTAGTAGGGATCACTTATTTCTTCTCTCCTATGCATATTTCTGGCCTCAGGACATTTCTCCAGAGGAACTTAAGTTGGAGTTGCCAGAGAGACAGCCAAGGTACACTGGGAGAAGGGAAGGGAAAGGAGGGCCAGGGCATGGGGAGGGGTGATGGTGGAGGCCACGAAGGGCTCAGGATCTCTGTGTTTGGATCCAGGAGTTCGTATTGTGAAATTATAATCTTACTGGTAGAGTATTATCTTATTGCAGAGTTTTACTCTGATGGCTGATACATAATATTGCTTTAGAGTTTATCTTTCTTTTTTTTGCACATGCTTTGCCAGAGTTTGGTCTTACTTACTTGTGGGAGCAGCTGCTCCTCCTCTTCCTCCTTCTTTCTCTGTGGTTCTGGGAACTGAACTCAGAACACACTGAGCTAAATCCTCAGCCCTACTTAGTTTTTAAAATTTTGAGACAAAATTGCTAAACTGCTAAATTGCTCAGAGTGTGATCAAATTTGCAATTCTGTTGCCTCGCCCTCCTGAGTACCTGGAATTATAAGGTAGGTGCCACTGTGCCTGACTCAACACTTACTTTCTATTTTTTTGTTTTGCGGTTCCAGGGATCGAACGCAGAACCTTGTCCTTGCAAGGCAGGTGTAGTGCCCACCTGAATCCCCAGCCATTTTTTTTTTTTTTGAGACAGGGTCCTGCTTTGTAGTTCAGGCTGGCCCTGAGCTCACTATGTAGCCCAGGCAAGCCTCCAACTCAGCAATTCTCCTGGCTCTGCCTCCCGAGTGCTGTGATTACAGGCGTGAGCCACCACGCCCGGCACTGTGGTATGTGGTATTGATGGTTGGTGGGTGTGAGTCATCACACCCAGCATTGTATGTGGTTTCCAGGGATTGAACTCAGGACCTTGCGCTTTCGAGGCAGGCGCCAGAACCACTGCGCTAAATCTCCCACACACCCCCAGCCATTTTTTTAAAAAATAAAATTTCCCTTCTCTTTCAATGCTGGAGAGTGCTTTGCTTAGCAAAGAGATTTCTTTTTCCTTTTTTTGCGGGGTGTGGGGGGGTGCTCTGGGATCAAACCCAGGGCCTTGCACATGTTAATAATTAAGTAGAATCTGTAGGAAACCATATGAGCCTGGTGTTTTATTATTGTTCTTTTTAGAAGAGCTCTTTGACCATGTCTACAAAACTGGTCTGTTCATATTTTTCATCTTGTCTAAATTCATCTTTCATTTTGGGTCTCTGAGATTTCAAGTCTCCATCTCAGGTTCTAGGTCTCTAGGAGGTAGCCTTCCTTCATGGGCATTTGACAAGTGGCCAGGGTTCTGCTTCCAGAAAGGGGCCTGGGGGTTAACAGTGACGGGGGGGGGGGGGGGTGGTTTCCTTTCTTTTCACAGTGATGAGGCTGGAACCCAGGGCCTGGGGCATGCTAAACCCATGCTGCCCCACTGAGCTGTATCCCCAGCCCTTTAAAATTTTTTATTTTGAGGCAATCTTGCTCCCTGGGTGGCCTCAAGCTTGTGATCCTCCTGCCTTAGGCTGGGATTACCTGAGATTATTGATTGCACTATTACACCAGGGTAATGCTGACCTTTTTTGAATTTGTGTTTTACATAGAGTTTGATGGGACAGCAGAGCATGGGGTCCTACCTCCTGCTGCTTCTTCTAGCAAGTTCTCAACCGGGGCTCTGTACCTGCCCTCAGGCCTCTGCTGTTGCGGGCAGGTCATGCTCAGCACCTACCTGGTATCACAAGTTCTAGGCTTCCTAAGGCCGATTGATGCATGTTATGCTAGTGGTCTTCACTGAATGCCCAGCTTTGGGGACAGTTATTATTTGTAATCATTTGTTGTGTTTGACAAGGGTTCTCAGGTTCAGTCAAGATTCAGAATCATGGACTGGGCCAGGTGTGGTGATGTACACTTCTGATCCTAACCCTCTGGGAGGCTGAGGCAGGGGGTTCAAAAATTTGAGCCCAGCCCAGGTGATTTAGTGACTTGGTGAGCCACTGGACTTAAGCTAGGGATTTTGTGCTGGGCCCTGGATTCAGTCCTTGGCACCACAAAACAAACAGACAAAAAAACAAGCTTATGGCCTGGGGGAGTGACTATGGGGCCTGGGCTCCAGGCCAAGTCCTAAGTTTGAATTCCTTTTCACGAGTGTAGGTTTGTGGTCTACAGCTACAAGTACATGCACGAGGACGGCCGGGTTTCCTACCCTTTGTGTTTCATCTTCTCCAGCCCAGTGGGTGAGACACAGCTCAGCCTGCTCAGGGAATCAGGTCTTAGATCCTGACTGGGGAATGTGTGGCTGTGTCTTGCGCATACGTATGTGAATGTGTGTAGGCACCTGGATTAGAGTACATAGGTGTGAGACTGTGTGTCTTTGTAAATGTGTAAGGCCACTTAACCTAGGGCCAGGCACAGTGAAGCATGGCTCTAATCTCGGCACTTGGGAGGCTAAGGGAGGATTGCTGAATTTGTGGCCAGCCTGGGACACATAGTGAGTTCAAGGCCAGAATGAAGTACACAGTATGGGATTGTTTCTCAAAACAAGAGTGCTTAGCTACTATAACCAAAAAAAAAAAAAAAGGAAAAAGGAGAGTGACTGTGTGAGAGGCTGCATGTGATGGGGCAGGTTTGTGGGTGAGTGATGTGTGAGGACAGTGAGGCAAGTGTGGTGACTCAGAATCATCAGAGCCACCTGTCTTCATCCTGAGGCAGAGGATAACTTCCCTCTTCCCTTTGCCCAGAAATCCCCATTGGCCCCTAAATATTTTCCAGAGACCCTCAACAGTCCCAACAAACTTAAAATCCTGTGTACGTTCTTCAGAGACCTGTTAGAACAGTTTCCAAGACCCTCCCCAAACTGCCCAGTCTGCAGGCCATTGCTAAAGCTTTGCAGGACACGCCTGGGTCTCCAGTGACAGGCCCTTCTGTTTTCCATGCAGGCTGCAAGCCCGAGCAGCAGATGATGTACGCAGGGAGTAAAAACAGGCTCGTGCAGACAGCAGAGCTCACAAAGGTCCTGGTCGGGGCTCAGCTCTGGTGTACTGGGGAAGAGAGGGTGGGGGGCTGGATCTTGGGTCTGAGGGAGGAGTTGGGCCTAGATCCCTGCATCTGAGACAGGAGGGGCTGGAATCTGGACCCCTGGACCTGAGGGAGGAGAGCTGGGGGTTGGACTCCTATTTCCGAAGGGTCTGAAGTCCTCACCTGATCCTAATGCTGAGACCTCTGTCTGCCCAGGTGTTTGAAATCCGCACCACTGATGACCTCACTGAAGCCTGGCTTCAAGAGAAGTTGTCTTTTTTTCGTTGATCTATGAGTCAGGGGCTTGAATTCCTGACGTTTGAGTCCCCAAGGAGACTGAAGACTCGGACTCTTAAAACGAGAACATCCAAGACTGTAAAGAAATTAAAAACGCAGCAACTCAGATTCTGACTCAATTTCTACTCCTTACCCTGGGCGGTAGCCCGCAGCTCTACAGTACCACGATATGGCCGGCAGGGGGCAGACAGACCTAGAAGACGAGAACCAGGTTCCTGGAAGAAAGGACACCTCTTTCTCAGAATGGGAGGGGTCTATAGAATTTCCTGGGGGAAAAATGGAAGGGGACAAAGGGAGGCCTAGGTCTTCTGGAGAACTTGGGAGGAATACCTGACTCTATGGAGGAGTCCCTCTCAGGACCACCTGAGAGTAAAGGGTGCAGATGGCCAGTTTGCCCACCTGTGTCCTCATCCCCTGGGCTCTGGGTGCTAGCAGGCATCAGCTGGCACTGAATGCCATTTTTCTCAGCTAAGCCTGCAGGCGGAAAGAATTTAAAGGCCAAAAAGTTGTCAGAAGTCAAATGTAATTGCTTCAGGGTCTCAGAGTTGCTGGGGGTGGGGAGTGTAGCTAACTGCATAGGCCTGAGGGCCCTCGGGGCTGTGGGAGGGGAAGAGGATCAGGGGTCCTCAGTGGGACACAGAGGGCTTGAGTCAGGGAAAGGAGACCCAGGCTACCTGATACAGCCCTTTCTCCAGGCATCTCTGAGCACTGCCTGTCTCGTGCCTCTGTCTCTGTCCTCAGGATTTTTACTGAGCACCTATGGTATACCAGGTTCTGAGAATCCTAGTCAAGTCTCTCCAAGGATGATGACACTCTTTCCAGCTTCTCCTCCATCCAAAGATTCAGGGACTTGGAAAGCCCTTCCTCCACTTCTTTACAGGTTCCCTGTAGAGAGGTGGTTGTTGCTATGGTAACAATGACACAGTGACCTTGGACCTGGGCTGTGTGTCCCCAAACCCTGGCACTCCCGAGGAGGGTCAGAAAGCCTAGCTCTCACCCTACTTCTTCCCTCCCAGCCCTCACACCAGTTCCTCGTATCAGTCCACCTTTCCTGCTCTTGCTCCCATAGCCCTGGTCAGGGTGAGTCCTTGTTTTGAAGAACTGAGGAAAAACCCATTGTATGCTGAGCTTTAGGGAACTGGCCTCTGGCCTCAGTTTAGGGGTGAATGGGTTGAGGTCCTCTCTGCTAGCAAACAACTCCCTCCCCCATTTTCCATCTATCCCTCTGTCACAGCCCCAGTCCTTGATGGCTGGAGATGGAAAGGGAGGGCAGCTGAGGTTAAGAGGCATATTCAATTAAGAGAAGTGACCTGCAGAGGTCAGAGACAAAGGGACTTGTCCAAGGTTCTGCATTTACATGATCAAGTGAATGGCAAGAGCTAACTTTCTACTGAGGGTTCACTAGGTACCAGGTACTTCTATAAGCATTTTACAGATATTAACTCATTTAGAAGGTACCGTTATCCCTAATTAAAGGTGAAGAAATTGAGGCACAGAAACCAAAATTAGCTGTTTGAAGCCCGTTGTCTGACACTACAATTATCACTCAAGCCTCGGGTTGTATGCTCTCCTAGGAAAGAGATTTAGGGGACCATCGCCTCTTCCTCCTCATCCCCTTCCTCTCTGAGGTTCCACTCCTCCACAGTTGCATTTCAGTCTGTGTGGAGGCTCGCCTTGTAAATAATCCAATCAGAAAAGGGTATGCACAAGGATTTGTCCAATAGGAGCAAAGGGCTTGGAGTGCAAGATCCAATCAAAAAGGGTGACCCAGGAGAATGGGTATGGTTAGGATTGTGGAAAGGCCAATGAGAGAGGCTGGAACAGAGTACGCTATCCAATGAAGAGTGAGCACATAGGGTGTGACTGGGTTTGGGAGGACTAACTGGAGGGGTGTATAAACTGGATACCACTTCAAGTATCACCACCCCACCTTTTCCCCTTTCACAGACCTGAGCTCTGGGTCCTAGACTTCCCCTGGGAGATTTCTCCCTCTTAACTGTGAATGTGGGGGGTCACGTTTGAGAGGCTGAGTTTGTACTTTAGAGGGTGTTGTAGGAACCTGGCCTAAGCATAAGGGGCCATGCCTAGATCCAAAGTTATGGTTTTGGGACAGAGACTACAGAGGAGGAATGACACTGGGATAAGGGCTTCAACTTGTAGGCAGGACCTAAACTGAGGAAGTGTTCCGAATAGGGTGTGGTTCAGGTGGTGTCCAAGGTAGAAGTACAATGCTGAAGGCTGTCCCTTAGGTCAGGTGGGGCAGTTTCTGTTTTGAGGGCAGAGCCTCAGGGACAGATGGTGGAGCATAGGCTTGAGGCAGGGCCTAACTTGTGGGAAAATAGGCTGGGATGTGTCTGTATTAGGTCTGGCATAGAAATTAGGGTCCCCCTCAAACGGCCACATGTTTATTTCTGTGTGTTGTTTCTCGTCCATTTTACAGTCCCTGGCTTTTGAGATGTTCCAGAGCTGCTGGGACATACCCTCCCAGTGTCTGCAGCTGGGATGTTGTTTACTCCTTGCTGTGCTGCCTACAGGGGGACCATGCTCCCCAGCACTCTCTCAAGACGCGTTCCAGAACACAAAAACATCGACTGAACCCCTACCTTGTGTCAGTCTCTACTCAGGACACTGAAGGAAATGGTGCCCAGGCCATGGTGAGGCTTAGGTTTCCATGACTAGACAATAACCACAATAAACTACCAAATAAATGACAAACAGGTAAACAAATGAGACCCAGGGAGTGAACTGTGAAGAAAATAAAGGGAGGTGATATGAGGGAAAGGAATGGTGGGGCCACTTGGAGTCCCTTCCTGCCTGTTAGTCTCCTGAAAACTCTTCTTGCCCCCGCCGTCCCCAACATTTATTATGAAAAATTGCAAGTAAGCAGCAGAGGAGAAATAATTTTACAAGAAACACTCATCTACCCAGCACCTAGATTCTACCATGAATATTTATTTCTCCTTGCTTTATTACATATCCACCTGTCTCTCCATCCATCAATCCACCTTATTTTTTATGTATTTCAAAATAATTTGCAAATCCTGGTGGGAGCCAAGGAGTGTGTGTGTGTGTGTGTGTGTGTGTGTGTGTGTGTGTGTGTGTAAGTCGGGGATGGAAGAGACAAGTCTCTCTGGAGAGATTACATTGAAGATGTGAATGAAAAGAGAAGATGGGTCACAGAAAAAGAAGAGAGCAAGGGCCCAGGGGCTGCTATGAGCCAGTGTGCTGGAGAAATAAAGTCAATGCTGAAGCTGGAAGACAAGGGTGTCTGGGAAGGAGGCCAGAAGGTACACAGAGGTCTGAGCGACTGTGAATGAGGTCGCTCTTCTTGTGTCTCAGACTGGTTGCTTCATTTTCCTGTATAGCAGTCTCTTTTTTTCTCACTGCCTTTCCACTTGTGCCCAGCCTGGATCTGCCTTCACTCCTTCTCTGCTTCATTTTCATCCTCTTCTGCCTCTTACTACCTATGTGACTTTGTGCAAATGACTAACCCTCTCTCTGCCTCAGTTTTCCTTATCTATAAAATGGGGATTGTATGGGCCGGAGGGTTAGCTCAGTGGTTCCGGCGCCTGCCTCACAAGCGCAAGTTCCTGAGTTCGATCCCTGGTACCCACATAGAATGCTGGGCGTGGAGACTCACGCCCACCAACAATCAACACTGCATACCACAATGCCGGACGTGGTGGCTCACGCCTGTAATCCCAGCACTTGGAAGGCAGAGACAAGAGGATTGCTGAGTTCACGGCGGCTTGCCTGGGCACCATAGTGAGCTCAGGACCAGCCTGAACTACAAAGTGAGACCCTGTCTCAAAAAAAAAAAAAAGGGGGCCGGAGGGTTAGCTCAGTGGTTCCGGCGCCTGCCTCGCAAGCATAAGGACCTGAGTTCGATCCCCGGTTACCACATAAAATGCTGGGCGTGGTGGCTCACGCCTGTAATCCCAGCACCCGGGAGGCAGAGACGGGAGGATTGCTGAGTTCGCGGCGGCTTGCCTGGGCACCATAGTGAGCTCAGGGCCAGCCTG
>PVIC010003429.1:0-69113 GCA_004025085.1 Thryonomys swinderianus
TCAGCAATCCTCTTGTCTCTGCCTCCCGAGTGCTGGGATTACAGGCGTGAGCCACCACGTCCGGCATTGTGGTATGCGGTGTTGATTGTTGGTGGGCGTGTCTCCACACCCAGCATTGTATGTGGTTACCAGGGATCAAACTCAGGACCTTGCGCTTGTGAGGCAGGCGCTGGAACCACTGAGCTAACCCTCCGGCCCCCTCTAAGGTCTTTTTTTATCCTTATAGTTTCTCCTGTTTATCAGAGCACTGTGGACTAACTCTAAAAACTATTTCCTGGTATTCATAAAAGTCACTCAGTTGAACATATATTCAATTCTGAAGTTAGTAGAAGTACAGTAGAATAGGATGGTCAGAGACCTTAGTTGAGTAACCCTTTCTCCAAGCAGATGCAGCAGTGGAAAAGCCCGGTGTGTTTAGCAGACAGAATCATTAGGACTGAATGTCTCATATCAGAAGCAAAGCTTGAAATAGGGATTCGAGCACAGGTGATTTATCGAGAGAGAAACTTGTATGAAAGTGAAAGAAGCAAAATAGGGAGGGAAGAGATGCCAGGGAGAATGAGTAATCAGAAAGTCTGTCCTTGGCCTGATGAAGGCAGAGAAATAAATCTTACCATAAAGGACAGCTTTGAGTCTTCTGTAGCCTAACACAGCAGCTGGGTGTGATTACAGTGGAGAGGCTCAAGGATCTGCCTGGAGCATGAATGGCACTAGCTATATTTGGTAATGAGACTAGAGAAGAGGGGAACAGGAGTGCACCCCAAGTCTGTGACATGCATAACAAGGCAGACTGTAACACATAACCGTAACGCTTCCCTCATCATACTACAACCTTTAAGGTTATAGAAAAAAAATGAAGCATTCCTTATTTTACAAAAGTTCTTTCTTTTGCTTTTCCCTTTCTAGGTTAAAAATATCAACTCTTTGAGTAGGACTAGTTTTCCATTGCAAACATATAAACTTTTTAAAGGATCACTTTGTCTTTTCCACTTAGTGTGCTTCCTGTGGAAATGGAAATCAGTTCTTTTACACTAATAATTGGAGATACACTTAGCGTGATATATTAGCTTTTATGAAAAAGTAGTTATTCTTTATTCTTAGGCATCCATTCCATACTTCAGTTTCCTAAACTAAGGTCATGAGACCAACTCCAGTTTATGACTTACTTTTGAGTGGCCTAAAACCTGAGTTTTCACACTTGCCTTAAATGTATAATGATCAACACAGACTGTATGACCAACAAAGTGAAAATATTTACTATCTTGCCCTGCATAAAAGTTTATGTCTCCTTCAGTCTCCTATGACCTCTAACTTTTTAGAACTATATTGTCTTAGTCTATATCAAAACTTCAAAATAGCAAATGATTTACAAAACTGTTCAATGATTTGTTTTATTAAAGAATTCAATAAAACCTTACATAAATTAATTTTAGCTCTTCTGAATCTTTTTTTTTTTTTTTTTCAGTACTTGGGTTGAAACCAGGACTTCCTGAATGCTAGGAAATATCTCTACCACTAAGCTACACCTTTAGCCCTTTTCAAAATTTTATTCTCAGACAAGGTCTCCTTTTTTTTTTTTTTTTTTAAGACAGGGTCTCACGTTGTAATCCAGGCTGGCCCTGAGCTCACTATGTAGCCCAGGCAAACCTGGAATTTAGCAGACCTCCTGCCTCTGCCTTCCAAATGCTGGGATTACAGGTGTGAGCCACCAAACCCAGCACTGTGGTATGTGGTACTGATTGCTGGTGGGGCGTGAGTGGAGTCACCACTCCCAGTATTGTTGTATGTGGTAACTGGGGATTGAACCAAGAAACTTGCATTTGCCAGGCAGGCACTGGAACCAATGAACTAAATCTCCGGCCCCAAGGTCTTCTTAAAGTACCTAGGCCAGCCTCAAATTTGCAATCCTCCTGCTTCAGTCTCCAAGTAACAGTGATTACAGGTGTGTGCCACCAGGCCTGGCTGAACAATTATTTTTCAATGCAATTAAAATCAAAATCATTGTGCCGGGCATGGTGGCTCATGCCTGTAATCCCAGCACTCGGGAGGCAGAGACAGGAGGATTGCTGAGTTCGAGGCTTGCCTGGACTACATAGTGAGCTCAGAGCCAGCCTGAACTACAAAGCAAGACCCTGTCTCAAAAAAAAAAAAAATCAAAATCATTAATTTTGAGTAAAATAAGCATGCATAATCTGTCCTCTTTCATAAAAATATTATCATTTATTTTGTATTATTATACAAATAGACCACGAAGCGAAAAAAATCCCTTGCAGTCCTACCATCCATAGTTAACCACTCTTAACACTAAGCCATGGTTTTTCCCTAGGCATGTAACCAACCATTTAAATTTTTTTTTTTTTTTTTTTTGAGACAGGGTCTGGTTTTGTAGTTCAGGCTAGCTCTGAGCTCACTATGTAGCCCAGGCAAGCCTCGAACTCGGTAATCCTGTCTGTGCCTCCTGAGTGCTGGGATTACAGGCGTGAGCCACCACGCCCAGCACTGTGGTATGTGGTGCTGATTGCTGGTTGATTGCTGGTGGGCGTGAGTCTCCATGCCCAGCGTTGTATGTGCTTACCGGGGATGGAACTCAGGACCTTGCGCTTGCGAGGCAGGCGCCGGAATCACTGAGCTAACCCTCCGGCCCCAACCATTTAATTTTTTTTGAAATGTGGATCACTTTGCAAGTATAATATTATGCCTTCTATACTCACTTAATAACTGTCAAAAACATCTAATTTAACTGCATTCATTCCACAGAACAAATGTCACAATTTACTTAAATATATCTTCTCTTTTTTTTACTTTGTAAATTAAAGCGAGGTCTTCACTATCGCACATGCTTAGGTGAGGACCTTTATCTGTCAGTCTGGGTCTCACTTCTGTATCCTCAGGCTACATTTTGCAAGGAGGAGCTATTGCCCTTTCACCTTCCTGCCCTCAGGGCCCCTTACAAACTCCTCTCTCTTCCCCTGGCCTCTAACGGGTAGAAACTGGAACTTCTCACTCAGTCTCAAAACCACATCACCCTTATCTAAACTTCCCGACACCACCTATCTGTTTCTCTGCTACTGTCTCCAGCCAACACCCCTCTTCTAATCTCCAGGCCTACTAGTCATCTGCTTGCCATTTCTACTTTTTTTTTTTTGAGACAGGGTCTTGCTTTGTCGTTCATGCTGGCCCTGAGCTCACTGTGTAGCCCAGGCAAGCCTCGAACTCAGCAATCCTCCTGTCTCTGCCTCCTGAGTGCTGGGATCACAGGCGTGAGCCACCACGTCCAGCACTGTGGTATGTGGTACTGATTGCTGGTGGGTGTGAGTCTCCATGCCCAGCATTGTATGTGGTTACCGGAGATCGAACTCAGGACCTTGCGCTTGCGAGGCAGGCGCCGGAACCACTGAGCTAAATCTCCGGCCTTCTACTTACATGTTTTATTCCACATCAGTATCTTTCCTTTTTCTCTTTAATAAAAACCTCCTCCTTATTGCCTCTTTTGGTAAAGTGACACCACATTTCTACCCCGTTGTCATACTTCTGTTACAACTGGAAGTGCTGTGCTCTTTCTGCCGCACCACCCCCATCTACTCAGCCACCAGGCACTACTGATCCTGCTGCCCAAGTATGTTCACCATTTCTACTGCCTCATCTCCCAGCCCTCACCCAGCCTCTCTTTGGGGGCTGCTGTCTGTGTGTGCCTCCTACGTGCCGCAGCCTGTCCTTTTATCTTCTCCTCTGTCCCACACCATGCAGAGCATTTCTAAAGGTGCTGTCTGCTTTCACAACTTATGAGCGGCTGTGAGGGTAAGAATCTTAACATCAGGGTCTCTTCACTCCACCTTCGTTTTGTTCCAGTCTAGTGGTTTCCTTCCAGTTACGCGGATGTGCTAAATTTCTACCAGCTTCAAATCCTTCAAGCTGTTTCCTCTGCCCGTGGCACCCTTCCTCCCTCTTCAGTCAACCCACACGCGCCCTGCATGCTCTGTCAGCAGCTTGTAAGCCCACTTTAGGGGTTCTTACCACAAATTTTTAGTCTAAATTGGTAGCAGTTTTTCCCTGTCATGTCTTTTTCTTCAAGAAATGAGTTTGATTTTAGGTGAACAGGATTTTTCTCTTTCACCCAGTGCCTCACATCACCCAGTGGCTGGCAGGTAATAGGTGCTTGACAAAGATTTGTTAAATTAACAACAGGAAATAAGGTAAAACTATATTTTTATTAATTTTTATCTTTATTGGTACATTGTATATACACATCCTGACCACACTCAATATTGGAAATTTGTACCAGTATGTGACACAATTTAATTCTCATTTTTTCCCATTCCCCTACCCACCCCACAGCCCCCATCCCCTAAATACATAAACTTTGTTTCCCCCCTTTTTTTTATTACCACCACATTTTTTCTTTACCCCACATGTGGTGGAGTGAGATTTTAAAAACCATATTTTCAGATGGCATTTCATAAAGTTTCTATCAACCAATTTATAAATACACCAGTAGTAAATGAGAGTGTTCTTCTGATCAGACCTGACATTAGCATGGTTTTAAATAATTTTTAAATATTTTCACAGAAAAAAACTTTATCTCATTTCTACTGAAATTCTATTTCTTTGGTTACTAGTAAAGTTAAATATTTTTCACACACTGACAGCCTCTCATATATTTTCTGTCACTTTTAAAATTCATGACATACTGCTTTGATAGATCAGTTTTGGTGGGATAATTTAGAAATTAATTTTCTTTCTACTTACAAAACAATGGCATCAAACTTGCTCAACTTTTTCTGAGGATTTAGGCTGACATTGACAAATGATCCTGCTGCTCGAAGTTGATGTCTAATCATTGCTGAGTCCCTTCCCTCGGATGACCATTACCTTATCAGGTCAGCTCAGACACTTTTGAGAGTAGCAAGAACACTGTTAATTACAGCAGGACAAGTAAAAAGCAGGACGATCCTGAACAACCAAGAGGTACAGTCTCCTGACTCCTATTTCCATGTAGACTTAGAATGCTGTGGATCTAAAGCAGAGGTCCAAGTAGCAATCCAGTGATGAATTAAGGGTGAAACTTAGTATTTTGTCTTGAATTTTGATCAGGATGTCTTAGTGCTATACTGCTCTGCGCCTCTCTGTCACACGAGTGCCCCCCTTAACTCATTTGCCTCAGCCCTGGCACCATCTGAGCTATAGCCCATGAAACCTGAGCGGCTTCCAAGCTCAAACAGTTTCACACATCTCTCCCACTGAAGCCAGTGGCCTCGAGAGCTGAAGGCCCATAAATGCAGAGCTGGTCAGATGCAGCCAAGTCTACAGGAAGGGTCCTCTCCAGTCCTACCGGGCTGTTTCCATTCTTTCTGCTTGTATTGTACTGACAAAGTCAGCTGCTGCCTACACACTTTGTAATCTTCCAAAGTTATGTCAGGAAGTGACAGAACAGAGCAGAACAGAGTTTTTACTTCCAGCAGCACCTGGTGAGGCATTCTTCTTTGACAAGTGGAACACAAAGCCAAAGGCATCGAATTCCTAGGGCAGCTCCTCTTGCTTCCAGATTGGGTGCACGGGGGACTCTGCCTGTCACTTAGGATACTTCCCTGAGCTCTTGCAGCAAGTGCACCAACAACTTTCCAGTTTTGCCTAAATGCCTTTTTATGTAATCTATACCCATCAGTGAAACTCAGAAATTAAATTCAGGGTTGCTTATAGAACTGCATTTTCAAGAATTTCCAGGAACTTTAAGAATCTGGAAGATGATGGCAGAAAACTTCTGGAAAAAGAATAAGATAATTTAGGTAGCTGAATATTCGTCACTGCCATCTCATCTGAGATATGACTTTATTAGAAGAGCAGCAGATTCTTCTTATACTGTCAAAAATGAGCGTATCTCCTACCAAGGGGGTCCTAGGACAGTCTCTGTATCATGTTGCGATACTGTGCACTGTGCCATTCCAAAGGCACCGTTCATGCTGCCATCCACGTGAGTGATGCCAAATGGTTCCTTCTGGCAGGAACCTGCCATGCAGTTTGCAGGCCTGGCACTACATGTGGTACAGTCTGTGTGGCCATATGCTGAGGACTCAACTGACACTTTTTATGTGACTTTTCCCTCCTAGAGACTATCCCTGTGCTGCAGTTAGGGCTGTTTCACTTATCAAAGCCTATAGATTGTTCAGGGTGAAATTCTTCACAAACTTCAATCTGTCCGCTTTCTGTAAACTCAGTAATGTCATAAAACTATGTGTCCCACTTCAGATTTGGAAAACCAGACAATGGGGCTGTCTTTTAACTGCCATAGTGCCTGAGTTCTGCTATTTCAATTTTATTTGAGAAGATGAAGGAAATAAATACAGTCTCATGGTTTGCTAGAGAACAAAAAGATGAATACATGTTTTAGAAAGAATTATTTTTAGTATAGATTATCAATGAAGGAAAGAAATCACTTTAGGTATGAGTAGGGTCCATCCAAAATATTTACACATGGAGATTAGTAAGTTAAGATCAACCTATTTTCTCTAAGAAATAAAGAGAAATACCATACACCAGGAAGAGCCCATCTGCCTAATAGAAGTAGATACTGATTTTGATAGAAGGATCAACTTTGTTTCTTTCAAAAAGAATGGTGAAGAAAGGATTCAGAGACGTGCTCATGTTACATTTCTCATAGCTTCTAGGATGAAATCTGTAGGTGCTTTAGGTCAGAAGAAGTCTTTTAGTTCATTCACTCACACAGCCATTCAGTTAATTCTACCTCTGCCTAGCACCATGATCATGCAGTTCACCCCTTTCATGAAAAAGTCGGTCATAAAGTTGGTTAGAGACAGGCCTGGAAACAAGGCCCAGATGTTCCATATCCAGGACACTTCACCCCACAGTGCTGTTAAATATCCCCATGTAGTTACAGGCAGGTGATAAAATGCCACAGCATCTGTGTACAGCATGTGACCTGCATATAATTTATGTAATAAAGATGAAATATAAACCCTTTGCCAGCTATTTCTTTATTACTATAAATGTCCCAATATAAAGAAAGTTCAGTGTCAGGGCTAATAATTTCAAAATTAGTTTGAGAATTTTGCAAATAAATTTTTCCCTCCCTATTCATACCCCTCATGACTCATACATTTAAGTCACTTCCTCTCTCAAATGTTTCCTATACAGATTAAAATCCTATCAATAGCCCTGACCCAAAGAGCACAATTTCTTATCCCTACCCTTTGCATATGAATCTTGTCTCCTATCGATGGTAAAAAAAAAAAAAAATGAATACCCCACCTCATGGTGGCCTCCTTAAAAGATTTATTTGAGGGAGAACTAAACCGTGTAGCTGTAACAATGCAAAATTTCATTTTCTGAAGTGTCTACACTTTGCCTTTATACTATGAAACCTCCCACTTTGCTGAACCTTGCTGAACTTGGTGGCAGCTGAGGAGGTCAAACATATGTGAGCAGAGAGCAGCTGCTCTTGCCAGCTGCCTCCCTCTCGGTATGGACATAAATACTGCCCAAGAAGCTTCTGCTGAGCAGGGGACTGGCACCTCGTTGGAGGTTACTGCAATGAGACTGTTTCTGACATTTTTTGCTTGGTAAACACATCCACATGCAGGTGAATCAAGGGATACCAAGCTTTTACCTAAGTGACTAAAAACAAATAAACTAGGCTCCTGTCCTAGCTCTGCACCTACCTACCCATGTTTTTGGACAATGAGCAAGAATCTTAGTCCCTTTCCTCCTCCTCGAGACAAAATACCCAACATCCAGAACTTAGAGGAGAGGTTTACATGGCTCACTCGTTTTATCCAGTAGTGTGCTGGCAGGAAGACATGGTGGAGGGCAAGGAGAGCTGCCCAGGGCAAGGGGGATGCTGGCAGAGAGAGTGAAGGGAAGAGCTGGGAAGGGAGATGAATCTTCCAGGCTTTGGCCCCAGGAACTTGCCTCTTGTGAACACAACCTCACCTCCTAAGAAGCCCTGAGTGAAGCCCCGTAATCCAATCACTTTTCAAAAGGCCCACCTATGAGTACACGAGGCTCTTGGTGACTAGTCACAGCAAGGCCAGCTCACTTGCAAATCAGGACAGAAACAGTTTCTTCATGGGCTTTCTGGGGGTTAAGTGAGTTAGTGTGATTAAAATTCCAACAACAAATGTTTATCTACCTACTATTGCACTCTTAGGGATAGAATTTAGGGAATTCAAAGTTGTTCTGTTTTGTTTTGTTTTACACTGGAAGCCCCAACTCATTTATGGGTTGTAAAGTTAACATAGTGAGGTGTGATCTGGTTTTAAATAAATTAGAATTTTATAAAATAAGACTTTTATAAAAGTTTTTTTAGTTCTATACATTTTTGTGTGCATGTGTGGGAGGGTCTTAATACAAAATATATTTTTTACTGTGAGTCTAGTAGAGAAGAAAAATGATCAAACTCCAGCTTTAAAGTTTGTGTGGTAACTGCAGTGTCCTGGGCTAATAGGGAGGTCATCCGAGGCAGGAGGTGGGAACAAGAATCAGCCACACCTTCCAGGAGGAGTAAATTAAACCATAGTTTAAGGATGAGTAGAACTTTGCCAAAAGAAGTTGGTGTGGTAAGAAGCAGCTCCTTTAAGAGCAAGAAGGAGCTCTGTGGGATTTTAACCAATGAAGGGAGAGAGGCTTGCTCAGATTTGCAACGTAAGGAAGGGCCTCTGGCTGCATGAGGAGGGTGGACGGGGATCCGTGGGAAGACTATTTAGGAGCTTCAGAGCACAGTAGTCTCTGGGGTGAGGCAGAAGATTTCAAGAGGGATTCTATATTTAAGTGGAAGTGGCAGTATTCTTGGTGATTGATGAGGGATAGTGCTGGAATGGGAAGGGCTCGGGATAATTATGACATCTAACATCTCTGATGTCTAATTTACAAAGGTTTCTGGGGATGAATCTAAGTCTGTTAACTCTAAACTCTAACTTACAGAAACTCGCTGTAAACAGGAAGACAGGGCCTTTCAGTCACTTTGCAAATCATCTCTCCATCCTGCTGGACGTATCTGCAGACGGTTGCCGGCCTAGGAGTTGGCAGGGCTTCCTGTTCCAAAGTAGGCGTGTTCTTGGCAGGAGATGGTAGGCTGGAAACAGAATGGAAATTGGGCTAGCCAAGCACCTTGCATGAAGAGATGAGAAAAGAGAAACCGGGTACTCCCCTGTATCCAGAATATCCAGACAGAAAATAATCTGAAAGTACAGATAACTCAAAGATGTTTATATTTGGCTTTGAAATGCCATGAATTTTTGGCAGTGAACTTACCTTGCTAAATGGTTTTCTTAGGCCATATTTTGCATTTCCTGAACACAGACCAGCTAGCAGGAGGGGGATAAACTTGTGTCTGACGGTTAAGGTGGGTGGGGGGGCTGGGGAGGCCCTAATATTTTAAAACTGAGCTGACACTACAATTCTCCCTTGTCATTTCAGTTGATCAATATTTATTTGTCTACCAGTAACATGCCACAGTCTAGGGTGTTTTTACTGACCTAAGCTTTGCCAGGTGACATGGTCACTTGACAAACAGCTATCACGTTCCCAGCACACAACGCTTCCCAGCCACTTCACCAAATACTTCACAGGGCTTCCTTTGCACCCCAGGGTGGCGACCAGGGCTGAACAGCAATCTCAGAATCAAACTATATTTGGAGCACAAGGCAGGCTATTTACAGATGTTAGTGTCAAATACATTTTAAGTTATAATCAGTCCCTTTTCACAGAGAAGCTGGCCTTTTTCTGTTATTCATAAGACTGCTGCTTCCAGACAGGTTAAAAGGTTATCTTAAATTCCCTGCCTCAGGCCTACCTACGGAAGGAGGAAGTGGGGCCTCAGAGAAGTCATTAAAGGGGGGTGGTCTGCATACAAGTCCCCAGGATACCCTAGAAGAATAGTCAGGGTGGCAGCTGCTCCCTACTAAAGAATCCCAAGCAGTCCCCTGTTCCTTCATCCAGACTATCCCAAGCCAGGGTAGGGGCCTAGTCTAGGCTAGGCTTCACTGGAGTAATTAGTAATAGACCTGAACCTGGACATTCAGGAAAATTGTTTTTTCCTAATTTCTTGTAGAGCTAAGTGCTCTTTTTCATTATCACCACTGAAAGGAGGGCAGTTCCTATTTCCCAGTTTCACAGGGTAGGTAGGGGCCCTTCACCAAGCTTTCTTACTCCTTCAAGGGACCCATGGACCGTGGACCTATGGACCCTTTGCAGGTGCAGGTGTCTTCACTTCATCAAACCTTTTCCTGCTGAAAGAACTGCCAAACTCAGGGAACCAGGCATGTTTCCTGAAAAATGTAAGGCAGCTGTCTGAGGGGTCTTTGGGGTCCCAAAACTTAGATATCCCAAGCCTACCCACCCCGCGCCGCTTCTCACTTACCCTAGCACCCCTCTCACGCACACCTCGCTGAGGTCATCCTCAGTGGCTGTCGGGAGGGGGAAGGAAATGTGAGCTAAAGCAACAGGTTCCACCCACAGCCCGAACTTGGAGGGGCCGAGGCAGCCAGCGACTGGAGCCGGCGGTGGGCGGAGAGGAGGCGGCCGGGAGGAAGGTGGAAGGAGACGCTGATGTCACACCGCCCAGCTCACGTCACTCGCGCTCACACAGAGCCTGGGTTTAGATGGGGAGGGGATCCTTCCCGCTCCACTCGGGGACTTCCGAGGGGATCAGGAGGCGGCAGGCCCGCACTTCGGCATGTCTGGTGGATTCCGCGGGGTAATAAGCCCCGCGGAGAGGCCTTGAGAGGCACCCGAGACCCCGAGTGTCTGAGGGTGAAAACGCGCCCTTCTCCCAGGTCGCCCCTTAGCAGTAGCACTGTCTGCGCCGCTAACGCTTGTGCCCTCTTCCCTCCCGCCTTTCCCGGGCCTCTCTGGTCTCGTCCCAACCGGCTCCTGCTCCGCCCGAGGCCGAGAAAACCGGGCGAGCGGACGGCGCCGCGCCCGCAGCCTCTGGGCATGCTCGGTGGCAAGCCGGCTCCGCCGCCGGGAGGGCGCGTCCTTCCTCCCCCGGGCGGCGGCGCCTGCAGGGACTGTCGCCGCGCCCCGGCTGGGTACACCTTTGGGGGACTCCAGGGGGGCTGCCCGGCGCGGGCCGAGCGCCCCTCAGCCCATCCGGAGCCTTTGGGCAACCGGAGGGAGAAGCGCGGGGGCGAAAGTGAGTCCTCCGACCGCCCGCGGCCCCTCGGAAAGTAAAGCTGGGCTCGCTCGCAGCCCGGCGCCCGGGCGGGGCGGGGCCAGGTGGGGGTGGTCTCGGCGCCCCCGGCGAGGTGCAGGATTAGTAGCCGCCCACTTCCTCCTGAGCCCGCCCCTGGGAATCAGTTCTGTGAGAAAGTGTCTGGTTCGGAGAATCCTCCGGGCGGGGCGCAGGGGAGCAGGGGTGCGCCTGGTGTAAAACGGTTACAACAAAGTCCGTGCGCGCCTCGGGGCTCCTCGTGTGAAAAGTGCGCCCTGGTGGCTGGGCACCCCTTTGCTAAATGTGAGGGTTAGTAACTCCGAGGGAATATATTGTGCAAGGGGAGTGGGGCGCGCCTGGGAAGCTTAGGGTGGGCCCGGCTCCCGCACCGAGGCTTCCTTGGGGGGCGCCCCGGGGTCGGCGGTGACGGTGACCGCGGCCCGGCGCGGGGCGCGGGGCGCGGGGCTCGGGGTGGCGCGGGCTCGGCCCGGCCCGGCGGCTCACTCTCTTTGCCTCCTCCCCCCCAGGACTACCGAGAGGATGGGATGGATCTAGGCAGTGACGCCGGCAGTAGCAGCAGCAGCCGCGCCAGTTCGCAGTCCAACTCCACTAAAGTGACCCCTTGCTCCGAGTGCAAATCCACGTCTTCGCCGGGGGGCAGCCTGGACTTGGTGTCTGCCCTGGAGGACTATGAGGAGCCCTTTCTGGTCTACCAGAAGAAGGTGATTGATGAATGGGCCCCGGAGGAGGACGCGGAGGAGGAGGAAGAGGAGGACGAACGAGGGTACCGGGATGACCGGTGTCCGGCTAGGGAGCCGGAGAACGTGAGCGCCAGGACCGGCGGCGGCGACAACGGGGTCAGGAGCGCCACCACGACCATGCCACCCCCGATGCCCAACGGCAACCTCCACCCGCACGCCCCGCAGGACCTCAGGCACAATGGCAATGTGGTGGTGGCCGGCCGGCCAGGCGGTTCCCGGGGCCCCCGCCGGGCGATCCAGAAGCCCCAGCCGGCAGGGAGCCGGCACGGCGGCCGGGCCCGGGCGGCCAGGATTCTCTGCCTTCAACCCCCGGACGGCGGGACCGGCGTCCCAGAAGAGCCCCCGGCACCCCCTATGGACTGGGAGGCGCTGGAGAAGCATCTGGCCGGGCTGCAGTTCCGGGAGCAGGAGGTGCGGAACCAGGGCCAGGGGAGGACCAACTCCACCTCCGTAAGTTGGCCGGGGTGCGTGCCCACGCGCGCTCACACTCGTACACACCCGGCGCGCAGCCCGCACACCCCTTCTCCGCGCTCCCGCCCGCCGGCCGGCGGCCCCATTCATCCTTCCCCAAGGGTGGGGGCTGGGCCGAGGGCCTCCCTTCTGCTCCCCGGGGCAAGGCTGCTGGGTCTGCGCTGTCTGGTTTACTAGATGGGCGGGGAGGAGGGAGGGGCAGCCAGAGGGCAGCGGAAAGTCGGGCTAGTGGAACCGGCGACTCATTTTGTTGGAATTACTTATGGAGACGAGGTTGTTAGTCACTTGCCTGAAAATAGATCCGGAGAGATTTTGGCTCGAAGACCAGTGCCTGTGAGGCACAGCACACATCTCAATAGTTGTGGCTTTGTCAATCGTGGTGGGTCTCCCTGCGTTACCACTAATGTCTCGCCCACGGCTAGTTATCCCTGTCTGCGCACGGGCACAGTTGTCTGCCCACACATCTGGCCTGGCAGGCGGGACTGTTCCATCCTGCGTTTGAGCAGAGGTTCCCGTATATGGGTAGGATGGCCATCTCCTCTAGACTTTGTTCCTTTCTGAAACCCGAGCTATTGTTGACCTGGGGAACGGGTGATTGGAACGCCAGGACGAGGGAAGGGTGCTCGCCTCGCTTGCCAGGCTCATTCTATCTCCGGTGAATCCCTTCTTGTTTTGATAAAGGAACCACTTACAGTCCCTTACCGGAGGCTACTGCCTCATTTCAGGAAAACCAGCCGGGGAGGGTGCTGGCGTGGAGAAGAGGGAGGAGGCACGGGAGGGCGGCATCTATAATAAGCTCTGGCAGGTTCACACTTGTCTCAACATCTTTTTTGCCCCTGAGAGGAGAGCAGATAAATGACTTAGAAGAAAAGCATCATGAATGTAGCTCCTCTATTTATCATTGTTTTGAGATAAGCAACAGTTGTAATTTGAAATCATTAATGATGTCTCTAAATAGGGCTGAAGGGCACAGTTTAAATGAGTTGCTTTCTATACGTGGCGCTGTCTGGCAGTGCGGGAAAATGCTTGGCCTGCAGGTATAATATTTGGAGTCCAGGGCCCAGCGGCCACTGGAAATTGGGTGCATACACTTCTGACTTCAGCGGTGACGATGGTAACTGCATCTCACAGAGAAAGTGGCACGGTTTCTATCCGAGAGGGTCCTGGGCTGACAGCTCACTGGTTAGTGTTCTTTGAGAAATGACCATACTGGTTTTAATCCCAACTGTGTCAGTGTTTACAGTGACCACAACAAACAGGAAATCATTCCATTACAGTAAATAGTATTTTCTGTAGCTTGAAATAGAAAACATCCTTTTCTCACTTAAAGCTGAAGAAAAAATACCCTATTAAGCTCCTTGGACTTGAGGAATGACTTGAAGATGAGCAGGAGGTTCTTTTACTCTTGCGTGGTGCCTACATTCCAGTGTAATAATTGTGTACACAGTGTCGTTAAGATTCAGTGGCAACAGTAACTTGAGTTACTCAAAAGTTAGCACCCCAATTTTCCTGTGTGCCCTGTGTTATGGGCCTCAAAGCCAAATATGGTGATCAGTGTTGTAATGGCAAATCTGTCCACGTGGGGCTGGAATTCTGGTGAGAGGAGACAGATTGCTTCCTCTGGACACTGCCCAAGGAGTTGCTTAACTCACAGTCCCTTCTACCCCACCCCCAATGTGTACTCACACCTTCTTAATCGGTGCTGTGAAGACTGTGAACCTTTTATTGGGCGGTCTTTGAAGCTAAATTGTTTAGTAATAAAATCAGAAATCTAGGCAAAAGTATGGAGATTTTGCCTGTCTTTTAATTAATGTGATTTAGTGACTAGGTCAATGCTTGGGATGCAGTAGGTTCTCAAAAATCCAATGAAGAAAGAAGTATTCACAGGACCCAGACATCCCAGCCCTAATCCAACTCCTTCCTTTTATGGCTGAGGAAAGTGAGGCCCAGAAAGGTTAGGAGATTTTTCTAAGGTCCTGGTGAAAACCTTTGAAAGGGGTTATATATTTTTTTCTGAGGCAGGAATACAGTATTTTCTCCAAAGGAGAGAGTGCTCACTTTCTGAAATAAAGGATTTCCTAAGATCAAGTTTTCTCTTGCACTTCCTTAGCATTAAGGATAAGTAAATTGGAAAATAACCAAAATCCCATTACTTAGGAGTCTCTTCTCAGACATAGCTTCATTCTAATGGGATGGCATTAAGTTCTGCAGTAGAGTATAGTGAGAGAAGCCAGGGGTTCTTCCTTCCTGTTCAGTGTTGCACCTATCTGTTAACATGATACCCTCAGGAGGAAGACTGAGATCTCAGCAGTGTGTTGATTATTAGCTGTGCCTAATTTAGAGAAGATTTAAGAACAAATTTCAAACATGTGCTATTTGGGAGAGACTTCTAGGCTTGACTTTTTTTTGGGGGGGGTGGTACTGGGGATCATACTCAGGCCCTTGTGCTTCTAGGGTAGGTGCGGTACCACTTGAGCTAAATCCCTGGCTCCTAGGCTTGACTTTTTTTGAGATAGGGTCTCACTTTGTAGTTCAGGCTGGCCCTGAGCTCACTATGTAGCCTAGGCAAGATGCAAACTCACAGCAATCCTCCTGCCTCTGCCTCTGCCTCAAGTGCTGGGATTACAGGTGTGAGCCACCATGCCCAACATTGTTGTATGTGGTTAATAGGGATTGAACTAGGGCCTTTGCACTTGACAGGCAGGCACAAGAACCACTGAACTAAATCTCCGGCCCTGGGCTTGACTTATTTTGGGGGGGGTTGACTTTTTGAAGGATTTAATAATGAATCATTCCCTCGGTGCTCTGGAAGGAGGATGAACTCAGGTGCTGCCAGCTGTTTTGCTGGCAGAGCCAGGAGGGCCTTGAGGAGCCCTGAAGGAAATAACCTTGGTGACTGACTCTCTGCTGCCTCCTTAGCCCTAAGCCACCTGCGTGGCCTCTGCTGGTCTGATGCAGGGTGGCAAGTTTGCGTTGCTCCACAGCCATGTCCCCTGTAGCTCATCTTGTTCCTTGTGTGGGGTTCTATCCTATCCAACAAACAAACATACTCCCAGAAGTGCCTTTTTCCAGCCTAGCGGCCTGCCTGTCAGATCCCGCCACAGCCTTCTTCCTTTGTGTATACACTCGTGGTGAGCTCAAGGGCCGGAATCAAGTGAAGAGCTGTCCCGTGCAGTACTGCTTTGGGTGTCCGTTAGGGGTCCTGCTCCCATTAGTTCACATTCATCCGAAGTCATTTCCCTGTTTGCTTTGACTCAGGTGAACTGGCACAGATAATCCTGAGGGAAACTAGGAGCTTATCTGTTTAACTTCAGTTTCTTTCTTTTAAGAAGCCCCAAGCGGTAGGCTTCCTCTCCTCACTTGTGTCTCCAGGGCCTTAGGGTATAGACACAGTGCTCTCTCCTGTTCAGTGAACTCCCTGGACCCTTCACCAGGTAGTAAGGAGGTACAGTGGGGCCTCAGCACCCTCCTCTTCATAATAGAATGAAACTTCACTTTTTCTCCTTGGTTTTTCCATGAGGGTTCCTCTTCATGAGGTACCCTCTCTCGTGAGGAAATGTGGTCCTATGTATTTATTTAGCTTGTCTCTGGAAAGTCAGCTGTTTCTTTTCTACCTCTGACTTATCTGTTCATTCATTCATTCATTTACTCATTTTGGTTTTTGAAACAGTCTTACTTTGTGGTTCAGTCTGGCTTTGAACTCACTGTGTAGCCCAAGTTGTCCTTGAACCCATGGTAATTCTTCTGCCTCAGCCTCTCAAATTCTGAGATTACATATGTGTGCTGGTATAGCTGGCATATACTTAAAATATATAATTTGATAGGTTTTAACACAAGTAGTCATATGTATGAGTTCTGATACCTACAAAACAATCACCAAAATCAAGGTAGTAGGAATATCCATCAACCCCAAAAGTAGGGGTTGTGCCCCTTTGCAATAGGTCTCCATAGGCAACTATTGATATGACTTCTATACTATAAAGTAGCTTACATTTTCTAAATTAACATAGATGGATTCATACAATAAATATTCACTTTGTCAGTTTCTTTTATTCAACATATGATTATTTTGGAGTCCATCCATTCTGTTGTGTATATCAGTTGCTCATTCCTTTCTACTGCTGGCTAGTTTTCCATGTTATGGATTATCCTAGTCAACTGTGGGTAGACACTTGGAGTATTTATATAGTTTTTAGCTATTACAAATAAAAGAGCATGAATACCCCTGTACAAATCTTTGAGTGAACATACCTTTTCATTAAGATTAGGTAAATACCTACAGTAGAATGGCTGCATTGTACAGATAGCACATGTTCGGCTCTATAGGAAGCTGTCTAGCTCTTTTCCAAAGAAGTACTGTTTTGCATGGTTATTGCCATGACTCTTGTAGCACTGACTAGAACCTCAGCTTTCCCTCCTAACAGTTGCTCTAGCCCATCCGCATCCTTGGGGGTTTCTAATATGACTGTACTCAAGTTACTGAGAGGGTTGCTCCCCTCTGTCTTGAGAGAACAGTACACACACACACACACACACAAATCGGTGTGATTGCATGTCATATTGAACTAAAGTCATTACAGTGATTGTTCAAATAAGGAAAGGAGTAATTTTTAGATTTAAAGGAGTCATTTTTAGATTAGAAGAGAATTCTCATGGTCAACCTAGCACAGTTTTTTTTGTTGTTGATGTTTTAGTTTTTTAGTGCCTGTGACAAGTGTATTTTCCTCATTTAATGAGAAGATAAGAATAATTTTAATTGATATGTTAATTGAAAGCCAATTTCTCTTGATGAAGTTATTTCTAAAGTACTTGGAAATAATGTCTTTTTATTTGCTTATGCTATTAGCTAGTAGTAAACTTAAAATTACCTACATTTCTTCCTATAACAGTACTAATTACAGGTTGTTTTCACTGTATTATCCTGTAAGAATTACAGCCCAGTTACTCCCTTTTATCAATGATACCACTAAAGTAGCTTGAAGGGCTGAGTCATTTGTTTCCTTAGTTATTTGGGCTATGTTTAAATGACACAAATTCTTGTTTTTATTGACAGAATTAAGATGTCTCTGTTATTTCTATAACATAGGGAAATGTAAGTTTGATAAGTTTTGTGATTCTACAGCCTGTGATGCAGCATTGGAAACATACTACAGCGGTGTGCAAGTATCACTCCTGTTACAGCATGCTCCATGACAGAGCTAAAGTGATATTTTTTACTATAACCAGAAATTAGCAGGACTAAATGTATTCTGTGCTTTGACGTTACTTTGAAATGTCTAGTACCATAATGTGAAGTTCTTCATAATGCTTTTCTAATGCATGTTGATTTTTGCTTAAGAGCCCCAGAGGTTGCTCTGTGCATTAAGATGTACTCAAGACTTCAAAGAAAAGTGGTTGGATTCTAAAGTTTAAGTTGCAAGAGCTGGGGTTTTAGCTCAATTGTGGGGCACTTGCCTAGGATGCTCAAAGCTCTGGGCTGGATCTGCTTGGAGCAAGGAGCAAGGGTGGGAGGAGAGGAGAGACTCAGTATTTTTTTTAATTTGAATCTTTATTGGTACATTATATATACACATCATGATCACACACAATATTGAGAACTTTTACCAGCATATGACACAATGTATTTTGAAATATGTCATTTTTTCTGGGGCTGTATGCAAGTGCACATTTAAGTTACCATTGGATCATTTATTGTACTATACAAGCACCTTTTGAACTGTAGCAGTTGAGCTAAAAGAAATCTCTGCCTATCACTTGGCCTGTATGTAGTGAACCTTATCAAATCATGAAACTTATCAAATAAGTTAAGGAAAATTGTGATAATTCACACCTGAAAATTAGAGGCAGACATTCTTTTTTTTTTTTTTTCTGAGACAGGGTCTCCCTTTGTAGTTCAGGCTGGCCCTGAGCTCACTATTTAGCCCAGGCAAGCCTGGAACTCAGCAGTCCTCCTGCCTCTGCCTCCTGAGTGCTGGGATTACAGGTGTGAGCCATCACGCCTGGCCCTGTGGTATGTCGTATTGATTGCTGGTGGGCGTGAGTCATCACGCCCAGCATTGTATGTGGTTACCGGGGATCAAACTCAGGACCTTGTGCTTGAGAGGCAGGCACTGGAACCACTGAGCTAAATCTCCGGCCCAAGGCAGACATTCTTATGGCACACTTACTGAGCTCTTGAACATATTACTACGGCATCATGCCGTCTTTCTCCACCCCATCTAGCTTGGCCTTCTAGAACACTTCCAGATCCTCACCTTGTTTTCCTCAGTACTTCCCAAGTAGGAAGCCCCCACAGGAGCTCTTTGCTCAGCCTCAGTGCACAGGCTTCTTGCTGTCCATCTTTGCACCCAGCACCAAGTGGGCAGCCTACTCTGGAGGTTACCCCTTTGGAAACTTTGCCTGACCAGCTAAGCTCTGAAGATCTTCTATCCTCTGTACTCCTTGTTTCACCTGTGGACACTTACTACCACACATACTTGGATTTCAAAAGGTTTTCAGACCTTTTAAAATCATGTTTGTTTCTCAAGCTAACCCAGAAATTTGGTCGAGGCAACGAATACTTTAGAGATGAGAAAACAGAAGGCCAGCAAGATTCAAGGACTTTCTATAGTATGCTTGACAAAAGTCAGGTCAGATTGTCAAGTTCTGCTTCTACATTCAGGCCTTCAGAGACATCATAACTGGTGATGGTCTTGTATTCTCAGTTACCTTCTCTTGTGTGTCTCTTACCTCTGCCTCTATTTAAATCTGTGCTCTCCCTCAAACTCATTGTGTGCTCACTAGCATTCCTAGAAGAGTAGATATCTGATGAATGCTTGTTAACTAGTTGGTTAATGTTTTTGTGGCTGTATTACTATTTAACTCTAACTTATTGGAAGCTGCTACACTATACACTTTCTTATTAGTAATAGTAATTTGAATTACTGAAAACAGGTCTGAACTCCAATATTATTGCATATTAAAATAAAAGTACCTTAGTACTCCTGGATCTTTGCCACTGAAGATTTGAATGGTTTTGTTTCTTATTTTTGAAATTAGGGCCAATGTTTTTAGTGAAACAAGCTTTTACAAATGGCTTTTCCTTAGCTGTTTGTGTTCCATGGGCTGTTAAGACAGATCACAGTCTCTACTATCCAGTTACTTGGAGTCTGTTTTGTACCAAACTTCTGTGAAAACTCAAGTGTCTGTTTCGAAATTCAGTATTTACCATAGAAGAGTAATAGTTTACAGATACAAAGAATCTGAGAAACCATCTCATGGAGCCACTGTTTTTACACACAAAAAAACTGAGGTCTATGGAAATTAATCATCTTGACCCACTACCTCAGCCAAAGCTTGATCTAGCTTCTCTAATCATGTACAAATAATTCCTCTCACATCTCCTGAGTCCCCTCTTTTAATGAACATGTGTCTACCCTGGCCCCAGCTATTGGCTGAAAAAGATGTTTCCAAAATATTTTGGAAGGCAGATCACCACTCATCATTTAAGACCTTCCAACATTGGTAGAAGACTCTATTTCTCATCACTTGGTAGTAAAATGTTTATTCTCCCTTTAAACTTCTGAAGTACATGCTCCTCCCAGTGTGTTTCAGTTCTCTCCCTGGATTGATGATTTTCTCCTTCCTTTTACTCCCAGATGTGAACACTCGCCTAGTTGTGCTTTCTCCTTTCCAGCGCTGGGGCCTGTTGTGGGACACATGGTCCTCTCCTCTCACAGGAGCCAGATGGTACCTGGGACCTGGGAACTTTGCAAGGAGCCTCTAGCATTCTAGGAGATTGAGAAGGAGCAGTTAGGATTCAGGGTCACCTTTTTGCTCTTCTACTCACCAAACAGGGCTACAAGAGGGGTGCCAGAGTTCAGAGAGCGAGGAGAGAAGATCTCTGTGTGGCTGCTCTGTAAGTGGAGACAGATTTTATTCTGTCTAGACAGAGTTTTCAGTGAATATTTTGTTATAAGCCATAAAAGGAAAAATAATAGCAAGACAAGGCTTGAAAAAATAGTATTTGTGGGGTTTAGGAGCTTTCCATGAAAGAGTCTAAATTGAGATACTTGGCTTAGAAGGTGGGTAATAGCAAGAAATAGAAAAAATAGACCTAAGGAAAGGGAGATGTGTTTGAGCTTTTATGTTCCTTGTGTAATGTTTCTGAGTTACCCAGTTAAATGTGTTAGGCTGGACCATATGTAACTAATTCTTATCAGGTCAAGGATGGTTGTATTAATCATTATCTTTTTACAAAGCTCTGAGAGCCTTATTATTTTCAGATGATCTTGGTTAATTCTGTTTTGTTTGGATTTTGACTACAGCTCCTCTTTTGACAATAATTGTTATTTTCCTTATAGTTTGTTAAATAATTATGTCAAGCATATTCGACCACCAATCTTTATTGTCTCTGCTCACTCATGTGTATGCTTAATGTAATTTTTATTCACTTCACTGACTATTTTCACTCCTTATTTTTAATCTTGTAACAGTTTAAGTTACTCACATTTTTCTTCATGTTCAGAGTATTTTCTCCACAAGTATAAGTGATTCAAAAGGTAGGAATGAACTTGTCCAATGTGTGTTCTGTCTCATGTTGTTAATTTCTTAAAAGTACTTGTAAACCCATTTTTTAATTACTTCTAGTAGATGGAAGTTGTATTAAAGCAAAACAGTGGAAAGTAAAGTGATTCTTATTTTTTCTAGTCTAGCTTTATAAATCAAATTTTCTAATATTGTGTATGTGTATTTTACCATCACTCCTGCATCTCCACTCATATTTTATATTTATTTGTAATTGAGAGAACTTTTGAGAGTATCATCAGCCAGATTATCTCCTCCTTCTATGTCTGAGTGCCTTTTCTTAGTATATCTGTGTCATGAAAGGATCTGTGAATCTTTCTTCCTTGGAATATTAGCATAGTCTATTTTTAAAAAAGCTTCAATTTTTATGGATTACAAGATGTACCACATTGGTCAGCAGCCGATTTCTGCAAATTCATCAGTTCAAATGAGTTTTATTACCCATGTCCTAATAAAGATGATTGATCGCTTTAAAAGTCTTTCTCATAGAAACAAATGTCTTCGTTATTCATGTGATGTTTTTTGTTTGTTTTGGGGGTTTTATACAAAATATTACACAAAGCTTCTAGAAAGAAAGTGTGTGGATTTTCCAGGTCCAAGGACAAGGGGTGTTCAGATGGAAGAGCCTGGTTTTCAGCATGCTCAGGAAGACAGAGACCAGAGCACCACCTCTACAGCCTTCCTGCCAGGCCTCTAGATAGTGCCCATTCTGTCATTGCCTGCCCAGCACACAATAGCTGATGGGACTTAGTTGTCACCTCTCTGCCAAGCATACCCATTACTTTCTATCTCTTTTTCCTTCACTTTAATGCAGATTACTCTCTGTTCAGAGAACCAATTCAAAATCCTTCGTAAAATGGCAGAGATAGTACAGGGAATCCTTGGTGGCCAGGACCTCCTGCCAGGCTCTCTTATGTTCCGCTTGAGGATGGAGCAGCTGGCTAGCCTGCTTTGGCCAGGGCCTGCTTGCTCACAAGAGCGCTGTAGGCATGAGTAGAATAAAACAGTAGGTAAATCATGTGAGCTGTGAAACTAATGCAAGTTGTTTCTTTTTCCTTCATTGTTACCATATATGGAGAGAACTTTGCTTTTTGAAAAAGTTTAAAGCAAATGAGGTAATTTGCTCACAATTCCTAAGATCTCCATCAGGGCTATAAATGTAGAGTTGAAGTTAGAGTATCAAAAACATAAAAGCAAAACCAGAAAAGCTGTTGACATTTTTAATGTCAAGTTCAGCAGCATAGTAGTTTTAGCCCTTTTCCACACCCAAGAGAGAGTAGTGTTAAACTTGTTTCCAAACTAAGAAGGCTCTGAACCTCTGGGAGACTGGTACAGTGTCTTTCTAGAAAAAACCTAAAGGCTAATCGACATCTTCTAAAAATAACATGTTTTCAAATAGTTTCAAAACCAATTTAGTTTCCTATGTTTCTATTCCTGGCACCACTAGCTAAAAATTATCCTACTCATAAAAATTGCAGATAATTCTTTTCCTCATGCAGTCTTACATAGATTTTAGTCCACTTTGACTGGTCTAACATTTTATCATGAGCACCTACATTTTAAGTGCTCTGTCTTTTTTGTTTCTACTTTAAAATCGGTTTCATAAGGAATAAAAGAGCAGACCACTGCGATTTTATTTTTGAGCACTTAAATTATGTGACCACTGATCAGTTAGAGTTGTTATCCAGTCTTTATTGGCCCCATAGTCTGACCCAAATACCCTTTAAAAGAATATCTCATTCTAGAACAACTTTAGGAAATAATCATTTTTAAACATTTTGAAACCTTACTCTCTTATGGAATAGTCAAATGAGTAAGATCTCTGCAGAAATTCCAGTGCACTGGAAGCCACATTATTAGTACAGTCAGAGTATAAATCAGATTAGAATCGAAGGGACTCCAAGACAAAGGTGGCACAGGCAGATGTTTCCTGAGGTCATGAAGACAAATCAGTGAGAGATGTCACTAGACCAGATGGGGAGAATCTTGGTGAGCTGAAGAGCGTGTCCCAAGACAAAGTGGTGGCTGCTGTTTCTAGCTGGCTGACTTAGTGCCATGCCAGAATTTAGTGTCAGCCTTCTGATAGGCCAGGGAAGACAAGACCCATTTCTGTATGATTGTTAAATCTGGGCAACCAACATACACACAAACAACTGTGGGGTTCATAAATGGATCTGTGCTTCAGAAAATGACTTTGAGGCTACCAGTTCTCCCTCCCACTAACCTAACCCAATGTTCTCACTTTACAAATAAGGAATTTGAGGTCCAAAAAGGTTAAATGATTACCTTACATGTGGTTGAGGTGGGACAAAGTTGGTACCATTTGGCAAGAGATCTGGTAAGATTCTAGAAGTGATAGATCTTCAAGAAGGAAAACTCATACAGTAGTACTGTTCTTATACATTGACCCAGAGTACCTATTTTTTTCTCTTGTCAGTGGTTAAAATAATTAAAATAATAACAGCAAGAGGCAAGAAACAAGAGATACTGCACATCTTACTATTTCATTTAATGTTTATAGCCATCCCATTATTTAGCATTTATTTTTCTTTTTCATCTTCAAAGCAGTTCAGAAATTGATTTTGTTATTTGGATTCAGAGAAATGTATCATAATTTATTTTTAATTATTTATTAATAATGAAAATAAAACTCTTTAAGGACAAATTATTTTAGATGTAAATATACACCATCACCCTTTTCAGGGTATATATGTGGCCTCAGCTTTTTTATCTGCTGGAATCTCATCTGAGACCATTTAATTTCAACATTTGGTATTGCTTTCACATAAAATCTAATGGAACTTCCATATTGCTAAGTTATACTGAAATTTTTATTTGATGCAACTATTACTACTATAATATGGAGGAGGGCCTGTTGAAAGTAAGGGGTTGGAACTTTTTTCCTAAAACTATTAGATTTAAGTAAAAGTCAACATAGATTTCCAACCATCTAAACAAGTTTGAAGTTATTATTCATTTTTTTAAAATAGGAAACATTCTTCATATAAGCTTTCTTTAGTAACTTTTTTTTTTTTTTTTGAGACAGGGTCTGGCTTTGTAGTTCAGGCTGACCTTGAGCTCACTATGTAGCCCAGGCAAGCCTCGAATTCAGCAATCCTCCTGTCTCTGCCTCCTGAGTGCTGGGATTACAGGTGTGAGCCACCACGTCCAGCACTGTATGTGGTTACCGGGATTGTACTCAGGACCTTGTGCTTGCAAGGCAGGCGCCGGAATCACTGAGCTAAATCTCCGGCCCTCTTTAGTAACTTTTAATGTTGGAATAATTTTAGACTTACAGAAAAGTCACAAAAGTAATACAGAAAAGTCTCAAATAACTTTCACCAACTTCTAAAATTGGCCTTTTATATAGGTATGATACAATTGTCAAAAGGAAGAAATGAATATAGTACAATATTGTGACCTAACCTACAGAGTTTCTTTGGATTTATGTTAGCTTTTAAACTTAAAAATGTGTTAAAACTATTCAACTAATAATAATAACTAATAAATAATATGTTTGTGACTATATCTTCAAGAGGGAGACAAAAGTTAGGTCCCTCACTGTCTTACATTACCATACCCTACAGAGCCCCGAGCATGGAATTCATGTAGCTTTTCCTAGTGTACATACTTTATAAATGTATTTTTATTTTGTTTCATTTTGCTTTTGAGGTACTAAGGATTAAATCCAGTGTTTCTCTACCCCTGAACTACATTTCCAACCTCCCCCACTCCCTTTAAACATTTGTATTTTGAGACAGTATCTCAATAAGTTACCCAGACTGCCTGAAATTTGTGATCCTCCTGGCTCAGCTTCCCGAATAGTTGACATTATAGATGTCCATAACTGTGCCCAGCTCTATTTGCATTATTTATTTATTTATTTATTTATTTATTTATTTATTTATTTATTTATTTATATTTCATTCTATTTTTGATACCACTGTGCGGTTCAAGTTCAAGGCCTGCCTTGAACTCACGATACATCAGGGTGGTGTCGAACTCTCCATCTTGCTGACTCAGCCTCCCAAGTGGTGGGGTTGCAGGCAAGCTCAATCACAGGGCTTGTATGTTCATTGTGAAAACAGTCTCCTGGCCTCTCCTCCAACCAGGTTGCCTTGCCCAGGCCTCTCCCATAGGGAACTTCATAGCTGCCTCTGCTGAGAAGCCAATTTGGTCATGAAGGGGCAAAAGAGGAATGTGGATAAAGAGAAAAGCACACGGCCTGAGCATGTGTCTAAGCCCTTTTAGTCAAGATGGAAGGGGTGAGGGGCTGTCTGGTGAGTCCCCACGGGTAGACATGATCTACACATTTGCCTACAGTCGGCCTGCCACATGAGCTATGGATACCCATAAACTCTCTTTTGTTCACCTCCCTGACATCCAAATCTTTTGTATTTTAACTAGGAGACAGCTCTTCAGCTTGGGAGTTTACTTCTTCAAAGTTAGGATTCTAGTGCGATTGTGAAAGTTCCATGAGAGTGTGGTGTGAAAGTCCTTCTGGCAGAAGGGGTGAGTTTCAGTTGGCTAATAGAGAGGGAAGCAGCCTGTGGAACAAATGGCCCTCGTGATGTAGACGGCCAAGTTACTCAGGAATGTGTTTGGAGATTTCACACACTGGAAATGGTATGCAAAGAATTTGAGGCTCTTGCAGGATAGAAAGAGGAATTTAAATTGGCATATTAGGTTTTTCAACATTTGTTGACTGACCAAATGATTAGAATTTTTAAGACTAAACTATGAATAGGCCGCAGGAATAGTTAGTCACCAATAGGATGTCCCCATGACTCAGTGATTTCTCATGAGGGTTTCCTGCTTACTCATTCTCTGTCTTTGACTGACTGAATCAGTGAATTCCTCTTAAGACTTGTTAAAAATTCTTTTCCTAATTACATGTGGATGTGTTATAAATTTTGATAGTTAGTACTAACTCAATCTTTCTTTCAATAAAACTGAGTGTTTTCTAGACCAAAATGTTTTGAATGGGGGTTTCAATTTATGTGCTCCTTGAAATTCTTAGGAACTGAATATATTGGCATAGTCTTTAGGCTCTTTCTCCAATAAAAGGAAAGATGAGATTTAGGGCCCAGCATGAGTTACCCTTCCTAGTATCTTCTAGTTATGTTTTGTGTGTGCTTTTTGGTGGGTGAGTGATTACAAGCCCTTCCTAGTATCTTTTTTTCTTTCTTTTTTTTTTTTGAGACATGGTCTTGCTTTGTAGTTCAGGCTGGCCCTGAGCTCACTATGGTGCCCAGGCAAGCCTTGAACACAGCAATTGTCCTGCCTCTGCCTCCTGAGTGCTGGGATTACAGGCGTGAGCCACCACGCCCAGCACTGTGGTATGTGGTATTGATTGCTGGTGGGCATGAGTCTCCACGCTCAGCATTGTATGTGGTTACTGGGATCGAACTCAGAGCCTTGTGCTTGCCAGGCAGGCGCTGGAACCACTAAGCTAAATCTCCGGCCCCTCCTAGTATCTTCCAATTATGTGTTTTGTGTGTGCTTTTTGGTGGGTGAGTGATTACAAGCAGCCAGTTCATGTTCTGAGAGCTTCTCCCCTAGTTATTCCTCCCCTGGCTTTGCCATGGGTGGAAGCCTAGAACCTTCCTTGTAAGATTCTCAGTACAATTGCAAGTCCTACAGAATCCATTCCTTGAGGGACCATGGCTGCAGCCTCTGTTTCCCACTCCTTCCCTCTTGGCTGCTACTTGTTTCTGAGGTACCACTCTACTGCCCACCTCTTGTCAATTCTGTGACTTCATGTGAATAATGGTGGCTTTATTGCTTATAGGACAGGAACCCTGATAACAGGAGCAATCTCTTGACATAGAACTCAAGTTCAAATCATGACAGCTATAGGTCCACTATCATTAAATAGAAACGTTTCAGAGGGTCATGAATACTGAAGCTGTGATAGACTTTGAAGCCAGCTGGCCCAATCTCCTTCACTTTAAATGTGAAGAAATAGACATAGTGAAAGAGATGTGAGAGGTGTCATAAATCAAACACACCATATTGACACCTACATATATAGCTCAGAGCTCATCTGTCCCAGGGCAACTTGTTCACATGAGCTCTACTCTCCATGCTCTCAGCCTTCTGGTTCCTATTTTTGGGGTGACTGGGCAGAACTGAGGCTGACAGCATGACCTTGGAAAGGATCAAAGATGACTGAACCACGTAGGAATTCGTCCTGAAGCTTTGGGAATATCAGTACCAAGATTCATATACACATCTGAACCATCAGTGGTTTGCTGAAGTCGTAGGTGTATCCTGTGCTCTCTGCTGATCTCCACATGGGTCCTTTTGCTGTACCATGACTTTGTGTAAGGAAGGGGTTGTTCAAGGCTCTCAAACCAGATGACACCACCTCGTGATTACTGAGGTAAAAATAGCTAGTTATGTATACATCTCATAAGTTTTCATCTGAATTAAAGAGTGCTTTCTAACCATTTCTAATTTTGTGCAAACGTGTATGTGTATAGCAAAGACCTAAATTTTGAAGGGATAGACATTCTGAATCCATTTTGCAGCAAGAGTTTTATATATATATATATATATATATATATATATATATATATATATATATATTTGTTTGTTTGTTTGTTTGTTTGTTTGTTTGTTTTGAGAGAGGGTCTCGCTTTGTAGTTCAGGCTGGCCCTGAGCTCACTGTGTAGCCCAGGCAAGCCTAGAACTCAGCAATCCTCTTGTCTCTGCCTCCCGAGTGCTGGGATTACAGGTGTGAGCCACCACGCCCAGCACTGTGGTATGTGGTATGCAGTATTGATTGCTGGTGGGTGTGATTCTCCACGCCCCGCATTGTATGTGGTTACCGGGGATTGAACTCAGGACCTTGCGCTTATGAGGCAGGCGCCAGAACCACTGAGCTAACCCTCCAGCCCAAGAGTTATATATTAAAATTGTTTATTTGAATATTTTAGTAGAACATAGTTCACAAAGTGACATCTGCCAAGAATTTCTTTAATGTGTCATGAGTTTTTTACACGGGTGCATTAAATCCATAAGTATATATTAAATCCCTTTAGTGTTAGCTGTGGAGGACAAAGCTGAGCAGAAGCAGACTTGGACCCATCCTATGGAGCTTTCATCTTTTGGGGCTTTCAGTCTCGCTGTGAAGACTGTAGAGCACATCAGCACACAGATGTGGTAGCATTGCCAAAAAGGGGTGGTTCTGTGAGAAGTGCAGGGACAATGGATTCTCACTAAGAAACTGCTTGTAATTTTTTTCCCATCAGAGAATTTCTCTGCAACATAACATTATCTACACTCCACCAACTTCCCTTCTATTTATGAAACAGAAAACATGTTCATAGTTTGTGCTTTGTAAAAATAGTAATAATAATAGCTATTGTTTATTGACAGCCTACTGTGCCCCAGCACTGAACTTGCTGTTTTTCACTTATTATGCCTCAATGTCTATGCTGGAGCAAGTGGGCACTATTAATCTCATTTTACAAAGGTATTAGTTAGCTTTCCATCACTGTGGCAAAATACCTGATATATATTACTTAAAGGAGGACAGGCTTGTTTTGGCTCACAATTTCAGAGGCTTCAGTCTATGGTCATCCAGCTATGTTGCCTTTAAGCCTGTAGCCAAGCAGAAACATCATGGCAGAAGAGCATGCTGGAGAAAAACTGCTCACTTCTTAGCAGCCAGAAAGCAGAGAAAAAGAGAAAGAGCCCGGCAGACAGGAAGGGTCAAGGATCAAGCATAGTGCCCAAGGTTGTGTTCCATGATCTACTCCCTTCAGTTAAGGTCTACTTCCTGTTTCTGTCACCTCCCAACAAGGTCATCCAATTACGTTCTCATCAGTTGATTAATCCATTGGTGAGGTTAAAGCCCTTGTGATCTGATCACTTCTCTGAGCCCCACTGCCTGTGAACATAGCTGCATTTTGTATCAATCCCTCAATATGTGGATCTTTGGAAGACACTTTGTATTAGACCATAATAACAGATTTCCGATGTATGATGAAAACTCAGAAATAATGCAGGTCTCTGGTGGAGAAGGCCACGTGCTTTCTGTTTTTAGGACCAAGCACTGTAGTGAACATGTGGAAGTTAGCCTCTTTGGCCTTCATTGTATAATAACTGCTGTACTAATATAACACATCTGGTCACATCTGAGTATCTGTGCTCTGAACAATAGCTTCTGATACCTATATGCTTCTATTTGAGACTTTTTAATAAATAAAATCTTTCCCATAATTGAAAATTTATTTGAACATAACTTTACATTCTTTCTATTTTGAAGATTTCCTCCACCACCTTTGTGCTTATGTCAGTGGCAAAAAATTACTCTCCTTATATTGACCTGAAGGGATTACAATGATCCTCAGGTTTAGTAGAGGCTCAGAGAAGTTAACAGGTGCACTTGAAGTGATCTGGAAGTGTGGCTCTCTTGACAATCTGGAGCTGATCTGGTTTCCATGTAGGATAGGACTATGGGTCCCTGAAGTTATGGGCAGCCCTAAGTGGAAGGGGCATGTCTAGTGAGCTCTTGCCACTGCTGGGGCTCCCACCTGGAGAGCTCTCCTCCCAGAAGTCCTGAAATCATATTCAGCAGTGGCAGTAGCTGTGGCAGTAGGTCTAGTATGACAAAACAAAGCAAAATAAAAGCCTTTGACACAAAGTAGAAGGAAGGAAAACTGGGTTGGGAAGAGTACAATTTAGTGTAAGTGTTGTTCAGGGTATAGCTGAACTCATGACCTGAGATTTTTTTTCCTCCCTCAGTAGCCTCACTCTGTTAGACACTAGGGAAACAAGCTAGATATCATCTGGGCTCAAATGGCATTTATTTTGGTAAGGGAAGTGAGCATGAAACAAATTTCTCTTTTAACTATGTAATATTTGTGATAAGTGTTGTCAAGGAGAAGTTCAGGGCACTGTGGAGTTTGACTGGGCCACCTGCAGAGACAACACTGGGAAGATGACAGCTGAATGGAGAAGCTTCTGGGAGCCAGGTGAAAAGCAGGAGGCAAAAAAAGACCTGGAAAGGAGGAAGTTTGAAAAGGATTGTGAACCAGGAGAACCCTGATCAAAATAACTCTTTCCTAGAAAGCATCCCAGTCGCATGCACCTCATAGATAGAACTTCCTAGTACTTCTAAAAGTCATCTTGTACACAGCAATGTAACTGCGGGTTTCCTACAGTTGATTGAAAAGTTTATGCTTCTGAAAGCTCAGTTATAGGTATATTTCTAGAAATGCTGTTACTTTATACCTGGGGAAATGGAATGGTGAATAGAGCCTTTTAAGGAACTAGATGGGAAGAAGCTATTTCAATTCAGTTGTGAATTAATGTTGAACCTCTCAGGCTCTAGAAACTTCTTGAATATTTTGGCTTAGAGGAGTTGGCTCCATATACCTGGAGTTTTCTGTCAGTTGTTCTAGATATCATGAGCTGGGAGCATATTAAAGAGAAGCTTTAAGCACACCAACCCAGCATGGGGCACAGATGGCATGCCAGGGAGTCACAGACTGAGGGAAGAAGGTCAAGCATTCTAATGCCAGCCATGTGAGCACTCCCCTTCTGTCTGGAGCACTCAGCACTTTGAAGCAACCCCAGGGGGGTCAGTAAGCCCCCCCATCAGATGTGTGATGATGGGTCTGGGGAGTCTGAGTTAGGAGCAAAGGGTAATTATGTATTATGTTAGAGCATGACCAGTGAATTGTAACAAGCTGAGGTAAAGCTTAATTTTCCCTCCTATCATCTCACAATGAAAAACTGTTGAATGTCAAGTATGGTTTGCAACTTTGAAGTGAAAATATTTCCTGCCACATGTCATCCAGTTGAGCAAGTCCACACCTGTTCATCTAGTCATTGGTTAGAAGGAATGAAAGAAAAACTCTGGGGCTTTGAGCCAAAGCATTTTCACTACTTATTACCTGATTCACTTTCCATCTTTCACCTTCTCTGCAGTTTTCCTTTCATCTTGGCAGTGTAAGTAATGCATGAGCCCTCCCTGCGGAAAATTGTAGATCTCTTTTAAATGGCAAAATTGTCTCCAGCTCAGCTGACCAGCTTGTCAGAAGAGCTATTTGCTGTACCTGAAACATGAAATGTTTTGTCAGGCATGAATCTAAGGACTGAGGGTAAGTTGGATGTCTCCCGCCAGTTCCTTTTGCTGTTTTCCTTTAACTAGCAGCTTGTGTTCTTTTAGTTAGCATATATAATTAATGGAAGAGTAAATAGCTTTATGGCATTGTGTTAAATCAGGGAAATTTACTTACAAATCTCTGACAAAAAAACAAGATTGTGAAAGCTATAATATTAAGTAAAAGTTGAAAAACTGCTCTGAATTTTCTGCTTTGTATGGCTGGTTTGCTTTGTGAACTAGAGATTAAACTGGAGCTGGAGATGAGGGACTAGATAAAGATTTTGTGGGATGTCTACAAACACCTCTCTAAATACATAAATGGCTGTCAATTGACTCCCAAGTTCTGTAATCTTTTTTAAAATCACATTAGCTGTTATCAATGACAGTGTACATCAAAATAGTTGTACACCTTCTCAACTTGATAGCTTTTCTGAAAAGCATACTCATGCTCCTATAAATAAAGTGAAAGATTTCTTCATATTAAAGGCATGTTATTGGGAGATGGAATGTTTCCTTCTCCCTACACAAATGCACAGTGATTAAATATTGACCAAGAGCCAGCAGCTGACAGCTAGCGGCCTCACCCTGGTAAACGGTGATGTGTGAAGCTGAATGCAAATACAGACCCATCCCCGAAGGGCCTGGGATTTTCCTTGGGAAGTGGGAAGCGTGCAAGTTGTGAGTTATGCATAAGGCGTCATATTCAAGTGCTGTAGTGGAAGGGTGTGATTTGAAATAAATAACTCCTTAAAAAGCAACCCAACTCTGTCAAAAGAAAAATATATTTTCCTCACCAGTCTGAATAGTGAAGAAGGTGCTAGTGAGAAGTTTTAAGAGAACACTCAGAGAGAGAACCCACTGAATGCTGGGGTTTTTTTTTGTTTTGTTTTGTTTTGTTTTGTTTGCTTTTTGAGACAGGGTAACTCGCTTTGTAGTTCAGGCTGGCCCTAAGCTCACTATGGTGCCCAGGCAAGCCCCCGCGAACTCAGCAATCCTCCTGTCTCTGCCTCCCGAGTGCTGGGATTACAGGCGTGAGCCACCACTTCCGGCATTGTGGTATGCGGCGTTGATTGTTGGTGGGTGTGTCTCCATGCCCAGCATTATATGTGGTTACAGGGGATGGAACTCAGGACCTTGAGCTTGCGAGGTAGGCTCCAGAACCACTGAGCTAACCCTCCGGCCCCTGAATACTGTTTTTTGCAGAAACAAAAGCTCTTTCCATCATGGACAGAGACAGCTTATCCTGTCACAGACAATGATTGGTTCCTGTGAAACTGGCTGAAATAATCAGATTCATTTCTGGGACATGAATATTTGATTGGAAAGTTTCAATACTCTATTTTTGTTGCATGTGTGTTTGCTGTTTTAACAGTCTGGCTATTTAAAATATATGGTTGTTTGTTTCCTTCTATAGGGGAAAATTAGATGTTTTGCTTAATTTCTGAAAGAAAAATCTCAATTCATTTTTTTTCTGTTAATAAGATTCATTAGAAGATCCAATTATTTTTATTTCAAGACTTTTTACCCTTTAGCAAATACTTGAAAAACTAACTTAACAGTTTTTTCAGCTTTAATGTGGTAAAATCTGTTTATTCTATTGTTTAGTATGATTTAAACACAGCTATCCTTTTCAACAAATATAGTAATCATAAAAATCTCTTTCTTATCCCAGCAAATTTTTGTAGATATTGCCAAACTTATAAATTGTCTAGACTAGCTATATTATGATAGTCATCTTAGTACCCACATTACCATCTTCAAAATATAGTGAAATTAAAAATTAGACTTTTTAATATTACTTTGTTTCTCAGGTGATTCAAGTTTAGTCAAAATAGATTTGTACAGATTTGTTAATTTCTGTTAGACTTATTAGTGTATAACTATTTAAAAACTTTAATTTTTCTTAAACATCAGTGCTTCTATTCTTCCTTGAAATGCAGTGGGAAATAGATTTAGTCCTGATAAGCCTTAAATGAGATGGGATGGTGATATTTAGTTCTTCACCTTTGATTAGAAGCACATAAGTGAATATGAAAGGAATCAAAGTGTGCATGTGTGTGTGTGTGTATATGCATTGAGTGTACACGTGTCTCTGTATATGTGTGATGTGCATATATGCACTGAGGTGGGCACGCAGCACGCAGCTCTTCCCTTGACAATTTGGAATGATCACTTCCTCCTTCAAAAAAAGCCTAAAATTTCTATAAAAATTAAGTGAGCATTGAGGAAGAGTTTTAAAGTCAAGAAGGAATTCACAGACAGGCACTGTGGAAACTGACTGGGGCTAGGTTTGGGGCTGGTCAGATTTGGTTCTTACTGGTTCAAAGAAGATATGCGAAAGACTAACTGGCTGTGACTGTGACAGGGCTTGGCCCAGGATACTGTCTTTTAATCTACCACATGTATTGATTTTAGTAAAAAGATAAGACAAAGAGAATCAAGAGTTTAGTAACTTTCAACTATCTAGTGAATGGTTGATTTAGAACCCCAGATCCAACAAATTAACTCCCATATGGATAGAATGTAGGACTAAGCTCTGCTTGACCACTAACCTATTTTCCTTCACTTTGAGTTGTCTTTGGAAACCCTGAAGCTGCTAAGCCACCTTCCTCCCCCACTTTGTTAATCACTTTTTATCCCTGGGCACACATGCTTGGCTCAGGCCTTTGTGTTTCTCTGCTGGTTGTGAAATGACTATCAGCCTTACCTAGGCTACCCCAGAATGTGCCCACTGCAAGCTGAATGGATTTATAATGAGCAATGAAGCCCATTCTCCATATTTAAGGATTTTAAAATGTGATTAGGCAGAAACTAAACCCTATCAGTTGCAGTGTTTTTCTCCTCCAAAAAAACATGTTTCCAGTTCAGCAGCGTTTTTTTTTAATCTTTATTGGTACATTTTATGTACACATCATGATCATTTGATGTAGAACCTCCCTTTGCAGCTCAGGATGGCCTTGTACTCCCTAGAATTGTGGTCATCCTCCTGCCTCAGCCTGTCTGCTGGGATTGCTGGGACTGCTGGGACTGCAGGCATGCATTACTATACCCGACTACACAGAATTTTCAAAGATTTAGCCTAAGAACTAACTACTGTGTTGAAGATGTGTATGTAGGGCTCCCTTCCAGCCACATTAGCTTTCCTAATATATCTGGACCAGTTTGTCTCATGGGACCTGAATGTGATCTGATCTGTAGACACTGAGAATCTGGTATGGTTTCAAAAACTTGACTTAGGTTTAGGTAGAGGAATAAAGAAGGTTAACCAAGAGGTGTTTTTATTTTTTTCAACTGAGTAGCAAAGGTAAACTTACCATTCTGGATGGCTCAGAATCATTTAATCAAAAGTAACTTTTGACTCATTTTCAACAGTGTTGGAACAGTTTCCAAAGTCTGGAGGGAGCCCTGCCTTTGTTTTTATGGCTAACTAGCCTCCACTGAGCATGCAGTATGGAAGTTGATGAATTCTGTTTCCATCTCAAGAAAGCACATTTTTTTAATGTATTGGGAAAATCACAGAAATAACACACGATCTGAGGCCAAGTATTCAACCTCACTCTTTTCAGAAGAACAATGTACTGATAAAAATCTGCTCTAAAAGCTCATTGTAGATACAAGGCATAAAGATGCAGTCCCTGCACCAATGGCACTTAAAACAGTAGGGTCTGTGGTTGGGAACAAAGCTTAAGAATGGCCTGCTGAGCCCTGAGCGTTCTTACATTTGTAAGAAAGTAAACACAGAAGCACTCAACACAATTCCTGGGTGTGATTTCCTGTTGGTTTATCTATACACTCTGAAAGATTCCTGAGGAGGAGTTTATTGCCTACTGCAATTGACTGGAGGAATTTGGCTGTTTTCCAAGAACCCCCTCTCTGGATCAAATTATATGTTTACCATAGTTCTTTGACTCAGCACCCATGAACCAGGAGTTTACCTACTGGTAAACACACAGTGCTGGTGAAAAAAAAAAAAAAGCCAAGTAGAATCTTAGTTTCAATGTAGGAAATACCATGAAACTCATGGATTCCTCCAACCCCCACATTAGTCAAGGTTCTCCACTAAGACTGAATTTGTAATATGTATGTGTACCGAAAAACAAGAGTAAAAGGGTTAATTTTAAGGCTCTGCCATCAGACTGGAAATTCCAGCAAGAGTTGATGTTACATTTTGGAGTCCAAACCTGTCAGAAGGAGAACTTCTTCATGAGACTCTGGTTTTGTCTCTTAAGGGATCCAGTGATTAACTGGCTCATTTTATGGAAACTAATCTGCTCTATTCAAAGTCAACTGATTTAACATTAATCACATTTAAACATACCTTCACAGAAACATGTAGTCTGATGTTTGATCAGACAATGGGACATGTTGGCCTAATAAAGGTAACACACAACATTAGCTACTGCTTGCCACCCTGTAGCCCCTCCTCCATATAACTTGGTCATTACAATTTATTGTCTCTAACACTGCAGTAGGCATCAGAATCCCCTGGAACATGCTTGTTAAAACATAGATTACTCCCTGGGCCCCATTCCCTGGAGGAGTCTGGGAGTTGTGTCCAAGCACAGGTACTACTGTCCAGGTATCATACTTTGAAAACCACTCAACTATGAAATCCAGGTTCTGCCTCTGGCCTCAGGGCTCAGAAAATTATCTTCTGATCCCAAGAAAGAAAGTTTTATTTCTCAGGAATGAGCCCAAATAAAGCAAGATTATAATGTGTAAAATATCAATATCAGTTTGCAGATTTCTCATAACTAAAGTCAACACAGTGACTAGAATAATCACATCAGCTGGAGGAAAAGTTCTTCCAGTGAGTAACTCTGTGGGAAGTGGAACAATCACCATAAGGAGTTGACATAATTGTGATGCTGGCTGCAGCCACCTCTATCACAAGGAGAGTCTTATTCCTAGAGTCCACTTGCCAAGGTCCCCTCTCCATGGACTTTGTAATTGTTTTAAGGATTAAAATAGACATTCTTTGGGGAGTAGGTGCTTTAAGTGCAAAGCTTCAGGTTCCACTAGTCTGAAACGAAGTTCCTTTCTGCTCTGCAAATGACTCCACAGTGGGACTCAAAGTCCAGACTGGAAATGGTTTTAATGAATCATTAAAATTTTAGTTTTTATAGGAACTTTATATTAGAACCAACACATTTTTTTTTATCAGAGAGGAAATTGAGTGGCTTTAGAATTTGTTGACACATGTACTTTATTTTTTAAATTGAGTTTATTGGTACGTTTTACATACACATTATGATCACATTCAACATTAAAAATTTGTATTTGGACATAACATTTCTTCGTTCTTATTTTTCTTTTCCCCCTGCCCACCCTAACACCTCCAACACCCTATATACATAAGCTTTGTTTTCATTTGTTTACTATCAAAATTTTTCTTTCCCTTCTTTATTTTCCCATACCTCCCTTTCCCTTTTCTGTTTGAACATTTCCTTCCTATTTCACAATATCACACATTCTGGACCTCATTTACACGTTTAATTTCTCATACCAGAGAAATGGCACGGTATTTTAACATCTGTGTCTTACTTATTTCACTTATGAGTGTGTCCTCAAGGTATATCCATTTAAGTATAAATGACTTAAATTTGTCATTCTTTATGAACAGAACTTCAGCAGCATGGAAATAGCAGAAAGAATCAACAATTGGGGTCTCTTCTTATTAAAGAGCCTCCACATAGCAAGAGAAACTACCAACAGAGTGAAAAGACAAGTACAAATTGGGAAAAAAAATTGACCAGCTGTTCCTCAGACAAAAAACTACTATCTAGAATATATACAAAACTTAAAAAAATTAGCTCCCCCATGAGCCAGAGATTTAGCTCCGTGGTTCTGGTGCTTGCCTAGCAACCGCAAGGTCCCTGGTTCAATCCCCAGTAACTACATACAACATACCAGGTATGGTGACTCACGCCCACCAGCAATCAGTACCACACCCCCTAATGCTGGGCATGGTGGCTCACACCTGTAATCCCATCATTTGGGAAAGCAGAGGCAGGAAAATTGCTGAGTTTGAGGCTTGCCTGGGAGCCACAAAGTGAGCTCAGGACCAGACTGAACTACCTAAGGTGAGACCCTGCCTCAAAAAAAAAAAAATCACCTTAAGAATGGGGATTCCTTTCTTTTTTTTTTTTTTTTTTTTTTTTGAGACAGGGTCTCTCTTTGTAGTTCAGGCTGGCTCTGAGCTCACTGTGTAGTCCAGGCAAACCTCAAACTCAGCAATCCGCCTGTCTCTGCCTCCTGAGTGCTGGGATTACAGGCATGAGCCACCATGCCTGGCTGGGGATTCCTTTCTTAATAAAGAAGAAAGAAAACTCTATGCTAAACTATGTCACCAGAAAGTCATACTTATATTATTTTTTAATATAATGTTCTGTGGTTAGAATCCTGTAGTGAACTTCATCAGCATGAAAAATTTGGCGTTTTGAATATAGTCCTGTAAAGCTAGAGAAATCAGATGTGGGCTGAGTCTGCATTGGCCTCTCACATTTTGCCTGCCCTTGACTTCTTGTGAAAAACAGCAAATAAATAGCTTCTGGGCCAGAGATAGTTGGTCCTGGAACAGTTTCTGGGAGCTTGTTCTTGAGGTGCAGAAAACAGACAGAGACCTGGTGACTTAAGACGTAGAGTCACACAGTGCAGGGCAGATGCATCTCCACGTTTAACCTTCCAGCTTCACTGTCACAAGGCTACTGGTCTAGTCAACAAAAAGAAGCTATTCTAAGAATTTCAGAGAACAGGAAACAGGAAAATTTCAGTAAACAAAAGGGAAGAAGGGGTTGACTAGATCCCTCAAGTGGCTCTACCATATAACTGTGAGAGGAGATAAAAGCCACTGTCACATCAGTGTCCCTGGGCTAGGCTCCCTGCAATGGATGAAGGACCCTCCCATAGGATGGACCTCAGGAGACACCACCACCACCATTCTCCCACTGATGCCTCCCATTGGCAGGATCTAGCTGGGATTCATATGGCAAAAGAGATGGGAAATTTTTTGCACCATGTCAATATCATAGAAGAGGTCCTTGGCCCTCTTTACTTCTTCCTCCTTCCTGTGTTGGTATTTATTATCAATTTCATTCATTTGTCTGTAGTAAAACTTTGTCTATCAAGTGAGGCTAGTGTTTGGAATTGAATATCTAGAATATATACAAAACTTATAAAGAAACTTTATAAAGGACAAGTGAGGGCTGGGGATGTAATTCGGTGGTACCATGCCTGCTTCCCAAGCTCAAGGTCCTGAGTTCAATCCCTGGTATCAGGGAAAAAAAAATGAATCTATATTTTGATTAATCCTATACCTTGTTTTTCCAGTAATTAAAAGAAACCCTTCTATGTCAATGAAGGAAACAAAAACACTCAGCTTACTTTTAAAATTCCAGACAACAGAATCCCATGTAATATGTATCCCAGAGATAGCAATACTATGTTATCCTCTTTTTACTGTTGAGATTTTTTTTAAAGTCTTGTTTTTGTTTAAGTGTGAACCTGTTTCTTCACAATAACAATCTCCATCTCTGGTGCCTAGAAAAGGAGTCATTTTTTTCCCCCCAAAGATTAGAATTCTGTGAGCATCTCTTTTTGTTACAGTTCCTTTGTTTGTTCATTTCTACAGGTGAAGGGGTTGGGATTGATGATTCCCTCCTTGAACTGTATTCAGCTCTGTTCACTAAGCCTTTATTAAGGATGTGTCTGATGCCAGCCTGTTCCCTACAATTCTACAGACAAAGAGATCCAGAAGAGCATGGCCTTGGCCATAAGGCAGACTGGGCCTTGGGTTCCAGCAGTGCCCCTAAGCTTCTTACCCCATCCCTACCTCTGTGATGTGAACATAAGCCTTAGCACAGCTGGGTTGTTAAAGCACACTGTGTGGGAAAGCAGTGGACATCAGTGAGGGAATAGAGAACACACCACCAGTGCTACGGTTTTGTTAATCATTCGCAGTCTCATACGGACTTTATGTACTATTAAATTTAATAATAGTTTTCATTTGCTTGGATATTTGTACTTCACTTACACAATTAGTCAGCATTTTAACTGCTAATTAGTTTTCAATCATTGGCCTAGAAAAGAATGTTTATTTTAAAATTATGGGTTTGCTTAGGAGTCCATAATTTTCTTAGTCACTTTTAGGTAAGATTTGAGGGGAATGGATTATCATTTACAAGGTTAATAAGCCAATTTAAAATAGCTCAAGGGCTTTAACCATTTTTCTGGCCTTTAGTTTTCCTGTTTACTTATAAGTTGATAGTTTATTAATCAGAATAGAGATTTGGTGTGAAGTTAGGAAGAGGGACATATACTGTGCTAATGATTAGAATAGTAAATTGAGATTTTAGTAAGAATTTGGATATTAATTCTAACCAAGACAGATATATGTCCATTACCTTAGTCAAACTACTGTATTCCATTTGTTTGTTTTATTGTTTGCCATCTCCTTGACTCCTCAAGGTCTTAAGTGATGAGAATGTTACAAGCAGAATATATTTGCCTTGCCTAAAAGGGCTGTGTACAAACTACGACTTAGTTTGGTTTTGTTAGTGTAGGCAGAGTTCTTAGCCCTGCCTATGTGCCATAATCCTTGAGTGTCTTTAACATATCCAGATACAAGGTATCACATACTCCATCCTAGGATTCTGATTCATGGGACATTAGCATTAGTGTGTAAGTGGTAACCTCCCAGGTGGCTCCAATGTGCACCCTGGCTGGAAGTGATATTTATACAATACCCAGTAAAGCTAAACTGTATGAGTAGCTCTCTCTCTCTTATATTGTATGTGTTGACCACTTCATTCCTTACTAGTTGTGGGTGAATGTGTTCATTTTCTATTGCTGCAACAATAAATTCCCATAAACTTGTGACTTAAAACAACACATTTTTGTCATCCTATATTTCTGGAGGCCAGAAATCTGCAATGATCTTACAGAAGTAAAAGTCAAGGCATTGGATGAGCTGGTTTCTTCTGGAGGCTCTAGAAGAGAGTGTTCTCTTGCCTTTTCCTACTTCTGCTGGGTGTCTGCATTCATTAGATCCTGGCTGCACATTGTCTTCTTTCATTATATGTCCTTTCTGACTCTCCTGCCTCCTTCCTATAGGGATCCTTGTGATTCACTGGAACCAGCCAGATAATCCAGGATAGTCATCTCATTTTAATCACACAAAGTCTCTTCTTTGTATAAGGTAACATTATCATAGGTTCTGAAAATTAGGACATAGGTACATTGGAGGAAGGTGTTATTCTGCCTACTAAGGCAGGAAAAAGTTTGCAATCTCCCTGCTATCCCCACTTGAGAACAGAGGCTTCTAAGTCAGCCATAGCTTCCTTTCCTTATAGTTTCTGACAGGCAACAGAGAAACATTTTGCAAAGGTTACAAGTGATACCACCATGGTCAGAATTTTAGTTTTATTGATTTTTGAAAGGCTAACAATTTTTATATTTAGTATATGTGCTGCCGAAGCGAGCACCCAATTTTTATATTTAAATTTAAATGTCCTAAGTACTTGTTTCAGGAATACAGTGCATAATATTTGAATCTCATTAGCTCTGCAATTAGTATACTATCCCTAAATTCCTCTCAGGTAAAATATTTTTTGCCAATAGAACAATGATTCTCAACAGGGGAGTAGGTGTGGCTTATTCTTGGATTTAATTGTTCAAAAAGCATTTATTGAGCATCTATTATATGTTAGGCTCCTAGACACAGAGATTTGATTCCTAATCAAGGCCTAGGACAAAGAAGTCACTTTAGTTGGTCATGTATTTGTATTTTAGTATAATTGGTTTGCTTTATAATCCTGTATTTTACAATATACATGTTAAGCAGGGCGTGGTGGCTCATGCCTGTAATCCCAGCACTAGGGAGGCAGAGGCAGGAGGATTGCTCAGTTCAAGGCTTGCCTGGGCTACATAGTGAGCTCAGGGCCAGCCTGAACTACAAAGGAGACCCTGTCTCCAAAAACAAACAAACAAACAAACAAACAAACAATATACATGTTAAAACATCATTCCAAAAGGGGTCCTCCACCTACAAATATGATTAAGAACTTTTGTGATGGCCCAAAAATAGAATTTTAATAAAATGATAGGTCTTACCAAAAAGATGATCAGGGTATGCAGGAAGCTGCCCAAGAGAGGGGCAAGGCTCCTTGCAGCAGCTTTCAATTCTAGCTACTTATTGGGATGATGGGAATGGTGGTCTTGTTATTTTTAAATTTGAATCTTTATTGGTACATTATATATACGCATCACAATCAACACATTCAACATTGAGAATTTGTGCCAGTATATGACACAACCTCATTTTCATTTTCTTCCCATTCCCCTACCCAACCTATAACCCCTGCCCTCTATATACATAAGATTTGTTTCCTTTTATAACATCACATTTTCCCCCCATTACTTACCCCTACCTATTTCCCTTTGAATATTTTCTGCTTCCCAATATTTATCATACCTTCTAGAGCTCATTTACATCTTCAGATTATCATACCAGAGAAAAGATATGATATTTATACATCTGTGACCTTTTTTATTTCATTTATAAGTATGTCCTCAAGGTACGTCCATTTGAGTATGAATGACTCAAACTTATCATTCTTTATGGCAGAGTAATACTTCATTTTATACAAAAACTGCATGTTCTTTATCCAGTCTAGAGTTGATGGGCATTTGGGTTGTTTGTAAGATTTAGCTATCACAAACTGAGCTGGTATGTACATGGGTGCACATATGTCACTATGATATGATTCTTTCTATTCTTTTATATGTATTCCTAGCAGGGGAATATCAGGCTCAAATGGGACCTCTAATCCTAATTGTTTGAGAAATGTCCACACTGATATCCACAGTGGTTGCACGAGTCTACATTCCCACCAACAGTGGAGAAGGGTTCCTTTTTCTCCACAGCCTTATCAGCATTTGTTGCTGACTAATGTCAAGATAGCAGCCATTCTTTGTGGAGAGAGATGAAATCTCAGTGTTGTTTTCATCTGCATCTCTTGAATGACCAGTGATGTTGAGCATTTTTTCATATATTTCTTAACTGTTTTTTCATCTTCCTCTGAAAAGTGTCTGTTCATTTCCAATGCCCATTTTCAAACTGGGTCTTTAATTTTGAAGGGACTGATTGTTTTAAGTTCTTTATGTAACCTAGATAGTGGTCCTTTGTCTGAGAAACAGCTGGCAAAAATTTTTTTCCCGTATTGTTGGTTTTGTTTTCACTCTGCCAGTGGTTTCTTTTGCTATACAGAAGCTTTTTAATAAGATTAGATCCCATTTGTTTGTTTCTTCTGCTCGTTCTGGAGCTATAGAGGTTTTGTTCATAAAGTATTTCCCTAAACCAATATCTCCAAGAGTTCTAACCTTTTATGCAGCAGGTTTAGTGTTTCTGTTTTAATATGTCTCTAATCCACTTTGATTTTAGTTTAGTACACAGTGAAGGAGTGTTTAAATAAGGGGGAAAAACTTGTTGAATCAATGCACCTTTGAACAGAATTGAGGCTCGATTCACAAAATGAAACTGAGACACCCCGAAAATATACTTAAGTAAAGTAGTAAGATAGTACAAGCAAAACCGGTAACGTTTCAACATGAGTAATCAGCGTGGAGGGTTCCAGCACTGAGAGTAGCGTTTAGCTTGTCCTCTCTACAGCACTCCTGAATGGCATTCTGTTGTAGCACAGTGCAGCTCGCCCCTTTAGCTTCTCTGTCCCTTCAGTTTATATTGCCTCTTTTTTAACAAAAAGTGGCTCCCTGCTAGGAGCTTTTGCTGACTCACACCTGGGTTCTGGGAGAGGGGATCAGCCCTTCCCAAAAGCTGGGATGTGACCATTTGCCATTTGTTCCCAGAAGGAGGGATGCATTTCCTTGAGCAAGCGAACGGTTTGCATTTAGCACATTTTGAGACCAAATAGTGAATTTAGCACATTCAAGGAGACCTGGTTCTTGCAAGCTAACTAACATTCTCTTCCCCAAGCTTGTACGAGGCTGCAAGCTCTTTTAACATTACAAGTAACCCTTACAAGGAGATAGATCTAGCTTTAGTCTTTGGCAAGTGAGAGTACAGTTTTTCCAGCACCATTTGTTAAAGAGGCTATATCTTTCCTCCATTGAGGATGTTTGGCTCTTTTGTCAAAGATGAGGTGGCTTAGTGTATCTGGAGTTGTTTCTGGATCTTCTAATCTGTTCCACTGATCCTCAGGTCTGTTACTTTGCCAGTACCATGCAGTTTTTATCAAAGTGGCTTTATGGTATAGTTTCAAATTGGGGATCATGATACCCCTGCCATATCCTTGTTTCCTAGAATTGCTTTTACTATTCTGTGATTTTTTGTGGTCCCAGATGAATTTTTTGGATTATTTTCTCAAGGTTTGTGAAATATGATGTTGGGATTTCAATTGAGATTGCATTGAATCTATGTAGTAGCTTTGGCAGTATGACCATTTAATGAAAGTGGCTCTTACTACACAGGAGCAAGGGATGTCTTTCTATTTTCTGATATTCTCTTCAAACTCCTTTTTCAGAATGTTGTAGTTTTCAAAGGAGGTCTTTCACCTCCTTTGTTGGATTGATTCCTAAATATTTCATTTTTCTGGATGCTATTGTAAAAAGTATTGACTCCCCAATTTCTCTCTCAATAAGTCTGTTATTTGTGTATAAAAATGCTATTGATTTTTCGAGCATTGATCTTATAGCCAGCTACACTACTAAATTTAGTGATTAAGCCTAGTAGTCATTTGGTGGAGTTTTTAGGATCTTCTATATAGAGTATCATGTCATCAGCAAATAATGGCAATTTAACTTCTTCCTTTCCTATTTTTATTACTTTTATTTCTTTCTCTTGTCTAACTGCTGTGGCTAATGTTTCCAGTACTATGTTTCCAGAACAGGAATGGTGATAGTGGACATCCTTGTCTTGTTCCTTGTCTTAGTGTGAAAGCTTTCATTTTTTGCCCATTTAGTATGCTGGCTGTTGGTTTCTCAGAAATAACTTTTATTGCATTGAGATAAAATTCATCTATTTCAATTTTCTGTAGGGTTTTGATCATGAATGGGTGTTGGATTTTATCAAATGTTTTTTCTACATCTATTGAGATGACCATATGGTTTTTATCCTTGAGTCTGTTAATATAGTGTATTATGTTCATTGATTTAGTATGTTTAACCATCCTTGCATCCCTGGTATGAATCCAACCTGGTCAGCATGTAGGATCTATGTCTGAAATTTGGTCCTCAACTTCATTCATCCTATTTCATAAACTTTTGTTCTCTTTTCAATCACCTTGAACTCTGTTTGAAGCTGTTTAATAAGTTCCATTGTTTTTGCTATTCCAGACTCTGTCATGCCCCTGGATTCTTATATAGCCTTTTTACTCATATCACTCACAACAGGCAATATCTCTGTTTTCATCTCAGAGATTATTTCTAATTTACATTTTACCCGATCTGCTTTTGTTACCAGCTCAGAGAGTCCTGGTGATTGAGGTTGAGTTTGTTCCTTTTCCCTGAATTTTCCTGAGGTGATGATCTTTGTATCTAAGTTTTTAAATTTTTTCTCATTTCTTTTTCTTTATTGTTGATGATGTTATTTGTTTAATTCCTTGACTGGTGTCTGGGTAATGTTTGTTGCAAGTATCTTTCTTCCTAGTATTTGGATCCTTTAGAAGATGGCTCCTTCCTGAGTTGCCCTCCTTAAAACTGTCATGGACTTTAAATAGTCTTAGTTCTGGCACACAATGGGATGTATTTGAACAGAACAATCACATTATCTTTGTTGACATAATACAATTGGTATTATCAACAGTATTGAAGACAACAAAGGAAATGATAAGCTCTGGCAACCATTATCCTGATACCTTTAACTTCATGAGTTACATCTATTACAATATGCCTAAATTTAGAATTAATCAGAAATGTGTTTACAACATACAGATCCTTAAATATAGTAGTACCCTTTGGGAATAAAAGTTTACTGGGGAGTTGGGTATTTAGAGAGTTAGAAGGAGAGCAAAAGATTAGAAATAGTATAGAAGCTCTTAAAGATGACATAGATCTTGAGAACCTTATAGATGCTATAGGACAACAGAGACAAAAGGTACAAATATAAGACAGAGCCAACTAAGAACCACAGGACCACTAGAGGCTTTGTACACCTTCCTATAATAATACAGAAAGAAGAGAAGTTAGGGAAATTCTTCTACTCTTAGATATTGATTCTTACTGGAGGACAGGAGAGGATCAGGGAACAAGAGGAAAATATGGGTACCTAGTAGCAGTGGGTAGACAGTCAACTATTTTCTCTCTTCTGCAAAAATGAGAGTAGTTGACAAGAAAAGAAACCCAAAGTTGGACAGATTTAGCAAAAGCAGAATAGCAAGATGAAAAAAGAAAGTGAGGTCTGAGCAAGAAAGAAAAAGAATAACAGCAGCAGCAGCAGCAACAATAATAATGCAAAGCTAAGAACACTGCCAAAATGGCCCTTTACAATGTGGATTTGTTGTCTTCTGTAAATGGTATGGGCAATAACATGCAGATTTAAGTTGACTAATCACAGGGAGGCAACCATCATCCCTTGTCTAGGTTCTGAGTAAAATGCTTGAATTGAGATCAAAGAAGTCCTGTAGGCTTGAATTCTGCTAGAGTCCAGGATCTTGCAGATGGAACCTTAATGGCTGTGGTCAACAGTATTCCCTCACTTTTCTAGTCAGTGTTTTTCTTTTTGACATGGTGGTCTGGGCAGAGGAATGCACTGAAAGCTCTGTCTATGTTCTAGCACTGCTGCCACACTTATTCTGTGTCCCCAGACAAGTAGGTGGTGTCTCTTGAGGCTTTTCCCTCCTGCAACAGTCATGTCCAGTCTGGCCACAAGGAAATGGAAATTCTGTGGCCTTCTGGTTTCTCCCTGGTCACAGGAAAGTGGGACTGTTGCACCTGAGTCTCTGTGCCATTTGCGCCAACAGGCCCACACACAGTGGAGAAACTGCACCCTTCTGGCTTTGTCCCGGACACGGGAAACCTGCCAGTGGAATACTGCAGGATGGCATCTGGTCCCTTTTTTACCGGGGTTCTTGAGCCTCATTCTCCTGACAGGCCCACAAAGAGTGGAAAGCCCATACTTTCTGGTCTGGTTCTGGACACAGAAAACCTGAGGAATGGTGCCCAGTCCCTTTCTTACCAGGTCTCCTGCACCTAAGTCTCTGAATTATTTAATTAATTATTTAGCCACAATATTAGTCCCTGGGACCTGACCTCAGAGATTTTGATTTAATTAACTTGGGAGGACTCTGATGTCTGTCACCGAAGCAGTAATGTTCGGTCTTGTAGAAGTGAAGCAGAAGGGGAAGACTGAAGAAAGTATGTTCAGAGATCCAAGGCTCAGTAAGAAACTTCTGAAGAGTCTTAGAGCCAAGATTTAAATATGGTCAAGAAATTCTTTAGCTCACTCTGCCCTAGCCCCAGTTCTTTGCCTAGATTCTAGACATGAAAGACACTAAACTTTGAGCTAGATAAAAACAAACTCAGCAACTCTATTAACTTCTATTCTTTTCTTAACCAACTCATCTCCTAATAGAGAAGGTGGCTCAGTAGTGGTTAAGAATATCATCATAAACCAGACTTCTTGGAAGCTAATATCAGTTCTTTAGATCCAGATCTTTTGGAAAGTTATTTAATCTCTGCCTCAGTTTATATAGTAATGGTAGCACTTCCTAGAATAGTACCAATAGCTGAATGGGATAGGTACTTTTGTTGGCCCTATAACAGGAGAGACTTACAAATGCTAAATAACTTGCTCAAAATATCACAGGTGGTTAGTAAGCAGAGCTGGGATTAGAAACCATATCTTTCATTACCAGAAAGGAACAACTAAAATGCAAACAGTATCAGGAAAGGGTGATAGATATGGTAAAAATATGGCATACTGGGCCAGGGATTTAGCTCAGTGGTTCTGGTGCCTGCCTTACAAGTGCAAGGTTCCAGGTTCAATCTCCATAACCACATACATATCACAATGCCAGTTGTGGTGACTCAGGCCCACCAGTAATCAGTACCACATACCATAATGCCAGACATGGTGGCTCACACCTGTAATCCCAGCACAGGCAAGGCAGAGGCAGGAATATTGCTGTGATTTTGAGGCTTGCCTGGGCTATATAGTGAGCTCAGGGCCAGCCTGAACTACAACACAAGACCCTGTCTCAAAAAAAAAAAAAAAATGGCACACTGGTGGATCAAAGGAAGGATTCACTTCATTTGAGTAGGCCAGAGGAGAATCATGAGTTGGGCCTTGAAAAGTAAGATCTTCCAGTAGGATGTGGAAAGAAAGCATTCTAGGCAGAGGGAACAGATTATGTAAAAATTATGGAGACAGGAAGAGCAGGGTGCTTTGGGGACTTCATGGCCCTGGAGAACGATGGGGGAATCAGTAGTAAGAAGAAGGTTGTGGAACAATATCTCCAGGTTTTTGCTGCATCAACATGTGTTAGAAGTGTTTGGTGTGCAAATTCTGGACCTCTCCCCAGTCATAATGAATCAAAATCACTAAAGTCATTGTCTGTAAATCTGAATGCTTTATGTTTTATTTTGTTTTTGTTTTGAGACAGTATCTCTCTATGTACTCCAGTCTGGCCTTGAACTCAAGATTCTCTTGCCGTAGCCTCTTGAGCATTCTGGGATTATAGACATGCTCTGTCATGCCCAGTGAAATCTTTATTTTAAAAGAAGTTAGCCACTTAAATATGAAGACTAAAAACACTGACAAGAATATAGGCAAAAGACAGATTAGACGGCTATGTGTCATGCTGAGGTTTTGGATTAGGCAGAGCCAGTGCTGGTCAGATTTGGGTTTCCAGAATCATCTCTCTTAATAGTGTAAGAAATGAAATGAGGGGGTTTTCAAGGATGGGAACAGAGTCTGGTGAGCATATATTCTAGCGGGAGATGATCTCTTAAGTGAAGATGATCCAGAACTAAGATGAAGAGTGGAGGTGGAAGGGAGGATGGTAGAAATACTAGTCATAAAAAATGTGGAACTTGGGCCAGAGGGTTAGCTCAGTGGTTCCGGCGCCTGCCTCACAAGCGCAAGGTCCTGGGTTCGATCCCTGGTAACCACATACAATGCTGGGCGTGAAGACTCATGCCCACCAGCAATCAGTACCACATACCACAGTGCCGGGTGTGGTGGTTTACACCTGTAATCCTAGCACTTGGGAGGCAGAGACAGGAGGATTGCTGAGTTCAAGGCTTGCCTGGACTACATAGTGAGCTCAGAGCCGGCCTGAACTACAAAGCAAGACCCTGTCTCAAAAAAAAAAAAAAAAATGTGGAACCATCTGAACCCAGTGAGAGGTGGTCTGTGTGTGAAGGTGGGTTGGTGGTACCTTTAGGAATCAAAGAGGAGGCTGCGTTTTTGCACTGGCAGGAAATAACTGGCTGGAACTCTGTAGTCTTGCATGAGTTGCTCTTTGCAAGAGTGAGCTGACAAGGAGAAGTAGTCATTTATCACCCATCTTTCCCAGATTCTCCAGAGGAAAACAGAGATGCAAACAGAGAGTAACTGGGGCAGCAACACCTGCAGATAGTGAAGAAAACATGGCTATGACCTACTCTTGTGTAACACTTGTTAGGTAAGGATTCTAACAGAAGACAGAGATTGGGAGCTTTGATTTGGAACATAAGTTTCCATGTAGTGAATTGAGATGTATTGTACTAAAGAAGTGTACTGATCTATTAAATACTTAGGTGATAAAAAAAGCCTTATTGGATTATGAAGAAATGAAGTAAAAAATCTTAGTAGTAAGGACAAAAATCATGAAAGGAAGATAAAAATTAAAACCCTGTATTCTGTATATCAGCTGGGTAAGTGGCTGAAAGTTTCTGGACAACCACCACAGTGTGTTCTTCCACATGATGTCATTTAGTTAGAACAAGGATTTCAATGGCCAGCTATTGAATTATTCCATTTTTCCATGACTAACTGACACTTACTGTTGTGTTTGGTCTTAATCTCTCTGTTGTCCAGGACATTCATATCTACTTATTCAATCTCAAGCCCTTCACAATTACTCTTCACAAGAAGAGTTTTTGTTTTTTCCTTTTTAAAAATTGCCTGTAAGTGTGAGTCAGTGGTTCCACTCATCTTTCCATCTCAGTGTTGTTAAGTTTATAAGATCACTGCATGCTTTTTAACCTGAGCATTGCTTTTACCCTCATGTTGATAACAGTATCCAACAGGTCATAGTAAGACTTGATTTTATTAGCTGTCCTGAGAGAGACCCTCAGTCTCTTAGGTTAAAATGTAGAACTTTTATAGTCACTTGTAATTTATTAAGCTTACCATCAGATTTTTCCTCCAAGGAATTTTCCTTTGTATCTTTCCATCATTACTTTGAAAAGAATGAAGCATAATGAATGTCAACTCGGTGAAGTTTTTTTTTTATTATAAACAGCACATTTATAAAATATAAGTTAGTATTGAAACGTTAACTACTTAATAGGTTACCTGGAGCATTGCTCAAGCAGTGCATTTGTTTACAGATGTCATTTCAACCACTCGGTTCTTATATTGAATAAATATGATAAAGTATTATCTTTATGTTTCCTGTTATATTTTCTTTTAAAAATTAATGAAACAATAATGCAGTTTTTTGTAATCTTGTATTTAAAAACTGGACTGGTAAGTGTTTAAAGGAATTCTGTGTTACTTTATGAAGTAAATTCTTTTTCAAAAATATAAATGCAATGATTAGAAAGCATTGTGTATGTTAGTGTTATATGAATTAGAAAGCCAGTGTTGTATTGTAGATATAAGCAGGTTTTAGACCCATCTGGGCTGAGTTCTAATCCTGTCAGCTCCTTCTTCCTCTCTGATTTTGAGCAAAATACTTGACCTCCTTGTGCTCTGATTCTATATCACTAACAGGCTTATTATCAGAATTAAATAGCGATGCGTGTATCTGGTTCATAATTAATGTTATTTTCATTCATTTTTATAATCATTTACTCTGTTTTTATAACAGTTAAACAAGCCTGTTTTTCCAGAGACCTACTACATTTTCTTGTTGTCTGTGAATAAATTAATAAATCTAAGATTTTGTAGAAGCTCATGAGCTAAAACAGGCAGTGACTTTCAAATCCTTTTCTTGGTTTTGAGCTTTTGTTTTTAGTGACAGTTGCAAAGCTTCTGAAATTTTCCATCCTCCACTTTAGGGTTTGCATATGCAAATGAGGAGCATTGGGTAATCCAAGGAGACGCTGGGCAGGGCAATTATTTGACCTACATTCCTTTCGTCTGCTATTCAAGAGGCTTATTCACTTTTGAATGTGCAGTCTTGAGGAGATACCAGCAAATTCCATCTCCTCTGACAGTGTTTCCTCCCATGAGATGCTAGATGCGGCACTTTGGAGAGCACTCAGGCAGGCTTGCTACCCTGCTGTGAGGGAGGAAGGAGATATGCTACCGAGGTACAGTGGAAAGAAAGCAAACTCTGGGGTCCACAAATCCTAACCCTAAGCAAATTACTTAGCCTCTCAAAGCCTCACTTCCTGATCTACAAAATCACAGAACAGAAGATTGCAAAACACATAGCACTCAACGTGGCACAAAAGTATGTTTATCCGGTAAAAGTTTCTTTCAGTCTACTCGAGGAAGGTGCTGGGGACCCAAGTAACCAAAGCTACAAGTAGACAAGTCTGACGGTTATGTGGCTCACTAACAGACAGTCCAATGAGTGTTGCAAATAAGCCCAACAAACGCAGTCTGAGGGCATAAAGGGCAGTAGTTAAGAATACATGAAAGATGAAAGCTGAGACTTGATGGATGAGCTAAGAGTTTGCTGCAGAGTCAAGTGGGAAATGGGAAGGAGAAAGCTGGGCCCACAGGGGAGTTCATCAGAAAGGTTGGCTTGGATGAGAGGAGATGGGCTGGAACCAAATCAAAAAGATCTCAGCTGCATTAGAAATTCCAGAATTAAAACTAAGAAAAATGAGAAACTTATTGCAACATTTATTTTTTTTGAGACAGAGTCTCACTTTGTAGTTCAGGCTGGATCTGAGCACACTATGTAGTTCAGGCAAGCCTTGAACTCAGCAATCCTCCTGCCTCTGCCTCCCAAGAGCTGGGATTATAGGCTTGAGCCACCAATCCCGGCCATTGTAGCATTTTAAGTGAAATGATATAATAGATTTTAAGCCTAGAAAGATCAGTCAAGGTATATTTGGTTCTAAGGAGAGCCCTGGATTTCATTTGGGGTGTCCAGCTGAAATCTTCCAATTAAGAGACAGTGGAGGCCTGGTCTTCGATAAAGGAGGCTTCTAAAAGAAGAAAGTAGTGCTTTGACCCATTCCCATTATGCAGTAACGAGCAAAGTCCTCACCTCAGTGGAGCTGTATTCACGATACAACATAATGAATTCATGAGTAAATGAGTATTACAGAAACATGAGTCACTTTTCCATTGCCTGAACAAAATGCCTGACATACACATTTTAAAAGACAAGAAGTTTACTTTGATTTACAGACTCAGAGGTTTCAATCCATGTTAGCTGGGTCCAAGGCAGAAATGTCATGGCAGAGAAGCCTGGCAGAGAAAAGCTAGTACCTCATGGTATAAGTATAGAGCAAGGGAAGAGCAAGAGAAGGGTACTGGGACCAGATGTGGTCCCCAAAATCATACTTCTATGAGCAAGCCAGATGTCAAAAAGTGTGCCCTACTAAACTCCTAGTGGTTTCTCATACCAGTCAAATTGACAATCAAGATTAACTATCACACAGATATTGAACTAATATTATGATGAAATTGATGCCCACATCCCTGAGCCCACTTTTAAAATAAGAGGTCAAGCGTAGGTGAGCAGGAATTTCTCAGGCCATCCTCCTTAGGGCATGGGCCTTTGGGGCATATCTCTGACCTGATGACTTCAAGCTTGCATACCAGGAGCTAGAGTCCTTGCTTCTGTTCCAAAAGCCTTTCTTAGGGACCTGACCTCCCCCAATATGACACAAAATATGTACTGATTCAGAGCTACTGAGAGCCAAGGGCAGATGTCCGCAATATCTCAGTAGTTGATCCTGCAGGGAAAGGCAGACATGTGTAAGTCCTTGGTTCCTGACACATATGTTATTACACTTCATTTTGGGAGCAATTTGAAGGGCATGTCCCATCTATTCCTGCTTTAAAGACATAGAAGATCAGAGATAAAATCACATAACTAGTAAGAGAAGTTGTTGGGATTTGAGCTGAGGTTTGGTGGATTCCAGAATCCATTCCTTTATCTTTTCAGCCTCACATGAAAAATACAAGAAAGTACAAGAACCCTTTCTGTGTTTCTTTTACAATAATAACCTAAGGAAAGTAAAGAGGTGGAATAAATGTTTCCTGTTCTTCCTAGAGGTGTATAATCCTCTGGGGTTCTTATGAGAAAGGTTCCAAGACTTCTGGCAGATTCCGAGACCCACAAATGCTCAAGATACAGTATTTACATATATAACTTACCCACATCATCACATGAGCTATGTTTTTATTATAATCCCATATACTTTAAATCATCTCTTAATTATTTATAATGTCTAATGCAATGGAAATGTCATAAAAATAGTTGTTACACTATCTTGCTTAGGGAATAATTACAAGAAAAAAATCTGTATGTGTTCAATACTGATTTTACAGTTTTATTTTAAATATTTTTGTCTGTAGTTGGTTGAATCCATGGATGCAGAACTGTCTGGTAGGGAGGACCAACTGTATTTGGGGTCCTTTGACATTCATACTGCTTCTTTATGTGGGTGCAGGTAATACACCATTCCAGTGAACTAGAGGAAACACTTCTGTACAGTGTGAGAACTTAGAGATTCCTTAGGTCTAAGCAGGTGAGGAAGGTTGGTGATAAAGAGCTAGACCAGGAAGCCTATTCCCTCCTTATATAGCTTTTCAAAGGCCTGTGGCAAGCCCTGGTGTCTGCAATGTAGAGGAATATACTAATTCATTTAAAAATTAATCAGTACACTTCAAATATGTTTCAATCAATACACAAAAATTATACTTCAAAAAGCATCTCTACTACCAAGTTTATGCAAAGGAAATGGAACCAATTTATTTAAAAGGACTGAATTGGCCAAGAGAAAAAGAGAGAGGCCTTGAGAATACAATGTCTTCTTCATTCAGTTCTCCTCAAACAAGTTTTACACATCTATGAGCCTCTTAATTTTTGCTGAGGAGTTTTGGTGTCTGTGGCACAGGATGAGCCAGCAGGCAACTTAATAAGTAGTACCTTGTAGATGGCTTGCATTACATTTGTCAAAACTCAGTTCTAGTTCCTGTCATTGTCCCTTCAGTGGATCACTTAGGGTGCTTTCAGAGATGAGTAAGAGAACAATAAACTCTACCTGGCTTCACAGGAATGATATTGGTTGGCTTTTGCAGTGTGAAGTCTGTTGACAAAAGCTTTAGGAGATAGGGTCATAGTTCAGTAGTAAAGCACATGCTTAGTGTGCACAAGGCCCTGAGTTCAACCCCTAGCATCTTTCCCTCTAGCAAGAGAAAAACAGGGAGAGAGAGAGAGAGAGAGAGAGAGAGAGAGAGAGGGAGAGAGAGAAGTGCAGGCTGAGACTCCAGAATTTGTTTGCTTTATTAACCCAATAGGAGTTCACCAGCAAATTTGTTAGTGTGTTTTTCAAACCTCTCTGTTTCTTGAAGTCAACTTCATTTTGTGTTTCTCCCTTCCCCAACCTGCACTGCTTGGTGGTTGCCAGATAAATATATCTAGGGGATTGAGCTTCTTCACCCACCTTCAGGGAGAGATAGTCACTTCCGGAACTGTCTCACAGGAAGACACAGCGAGTCATCCCTAGCAAATTTCACTTCAGTTATATTTGCCCCAATAGGGCCACATGTTTATCCTTCCATCAATATGTGGAGCCTGGGGTAGAATAATGTGAATTAACTCAGGCTGCTCCACGGGTGCTGCTTCCAGATCTTTTCCAAGCACTTAGGCTGTGTAGAAGGTGCTGAGGATGCCCAAATATAGGTTGAAGTGTTACTCAAGGAAGACTGGGGCGAGGAAAGGAACTACGGTACTGATCAGATTCCCTATTCTGAGAATCAGCCCAACAGCACCCCAACACATGATGAGCATCTTGGCTTGATTCACAACTTTTGGGGGCTGCTGACCTCTAGTGTTTTGAGTAAAGCACTGGATCTAAAATCCAGAGACAGGCTTACCGGCTCTCACATGAGAATCAAAGTAGCTATGCCAGCTTGCAATATCTGAGGGGACTGTGAGCAAAATACAATTTCTAGAAGTGCTTTAATGTAGAATGCGTTTAATATGAAGCCTACCAAAGACCCTCCGGACCCAGCTTACAGGACTCCCCGACTTTCTAAGGACCCAGCGTCCTAAGGGTAATCCTTGTCACAATTGTATTTCGTCCAAAGCGCATCTCCTCCCCACGTGAGGCCAGGGCCTGCGTGCTCGGGTCCTTACACTGGGGACCCCCAGGCTTACTGAAAACTTGCATAAATAAATGAAGAGCCCAGCTGCTGCTCAGCTCTCCTTCCCCACCTCATCCAGCCTCTGGCTTTGTTTATAAATATCACATCTCCTCACAGCAGGAGAACTAAGCCATCAATTGTGTTTCATGATTGCACGCTACACAAATATGAAAGCACTCCTGTAACCCAAAATACAGATGCAAACTGTTGTTTTTAATGTCATGTTGTGACCATGTCATGATCAGACAGATAGCAGAGAGAGCACTCACTGTGCAGGGAATTTTATTATAATCACCTCAGTATGCTCTGCTGCTGGGAGTTTTGCTCTTTGAATATAGCTGGGGTGAGTTAGATGGGGGCCTTCTTTGGTCGCGTATGTGGGTGACAGCACTTTGCTGTGCTCCAGGATTTGGGTTTTGGGAAGAGATGAAAGGCAGGAGTGTGATAATTATCACACAGGGTGACTCTCCAGAAGAGAGAATATTTTTGTTTTGCTTATAACTGACTTCCAGTTCAAGTGTGAAGTGAGGCAGGTTTCAGGCCGGGAGCAAATTTGCATGAAGCCAGCATTAGAAATTAACAGCCATGGGGCCGGAGGGTTAGCTCAGTGGTTCCGGCGCCTGCCTCGCAAGCACAAGGTCCTGAGTTCGATCCCCGGTAACCACATAGAATGCTGGGCGTGGAGACACGCCCAAACAATCAACACCACATACCACAATGCCGGACGTGGTGGCTCACGCCTGTAATCCCAGCACTTGGAAGGCAGAGACAGGAGGATTGCTGAGTTCGCGGGGGCTTGCCTGGGCACCATAGTGAGCTCAGGGCCAGCCTGAACTACAGAGAGACCCTGTCTCAAAAAGCAAAAAAAAAAAGAAAGAAATTAACAGCCATTAGTTGCCGAGGACATGGAAGGACAAACAGGACTTCTCAGTCTGGGGCCTGAGGGAGAGTTCAGGGAAGGAGAGGCGGCCCTAGCTGCACAGGCCCCAACAGCTGCGGTGTTTTGGCAGCGTGAGCTGCAGCAGTAGCCGACAGCTCCACACCGCAGCCCGCTTCGCCGCCGGCACTCTGTGAGAGGCCCTCTCACCACCCTCCCCCTCCTCTTCTTAAGGGGGAAGAGAAGCAGGCAAGTAAGTTGCACAGGGATCAGATGAGTCGTGGAGGGAAGAAAATTAAATCACTAGTACAGAATGGCTGGAAAAGCCACACTGTAAGGTTGTGCCCTCTGCCCCCCCCCCCCCCGCCGTCTATTTTTGCTGGCTTGCACTTTTCTGTTATTTAGAGGAACTAAATGCTGTTTATTACTGAGACTGACGTCATTAAAATTTTGATGTCCTATAGTCAGTGAAGACAGATACCAAGTAGTTGTTCTGCATTTCCGTTGGCACCTTTCACAGTTTTGCTTTGGAGTCTGTTTCTGAGATGTATAGCTTTTCTGCAAAAGAAATGGATTTTATTCAATGTTAAGCAAGACTTTTAAGAATCCACTACAGCGGCAAACCACTTAAAATCCATCACAATTGGTCAGTTTGAATGGTGTCTTATTCTGGGCAGTATTTGTGCTTCTGGAAGGAAGCGACGGAAGAGACTCTGTGTTAGTAGAACCGATGTATAGAGTGGGCATGTGAGCTCGGTCCGGGGTTCCTGCCAGCTGACCGCATGTGCACCTGTACTCACAGGCACCTGGTATCGCCCTCACCTTCAGCGTGCTGACTATGCAAATTGGGTTGGGAGCTTTCCTAAGGGCTCTCTCTGATTTTATACAGGAATCAACTATTAGGAAGGTCATAACACTTTAGATACAAAAGTCGACTATTTTAATATTTATCTTTATCTTCATCTTTTCTTTGTGTGTGTGTGTGTGTTCCCTTTCCCTAAATTAGTGCATGTGTTGAATGAGATAATCTCTAATTAGCAATTCTCTTGAGAAGAATAATCAGCCTGGGAAATGTGGGGAAACTGTGGTAGGCAGCTGTTTAGTTTTGGCAAGAAAAGCACTCATCCTTCATTGCTGGTGTGCGAGGCTGTGTTGCGCATGTGTGAGTGTGTGCTGCTTGAGCATGAGGGAGGCGCTGTCACTAATACACAGCCAAGTGCTTCACACCTGCTGTCTTGTTAAATCCACTGAACAGCCCCATGAGGCAGGGATTGTTATTCTCCTTGTACAGATGAGGAAATCAAGGCTTAGCTAAATTATGAAATTTGCCCAAGGCGTATGTAGTAGCTGAAGCATGTAGCCAAGTTTTGAGATCCAGACATTTCTAGATTGATCCTGCTCTTTATATTGTACCAAATGTCGTAGGCCTTAAGGTTTTGTCTTAGAAACACAAACGTGAATAACAATTAACTTTTGCCCCATTTCCAGATAACTTTTCCAAAGCTCTCATGTTTTCACTAAGAACGTGTTTTTGTTTTCACTTTAATAAGAAAAGGTTACTAGTAAGTATGTCCTGGCCTGCTGTGTTATAGGCAGTACTGTGGCATAACTAAGCAGTGCAGTTTCTGTGGTGTTTACATTGACACATAAGTATTTCTCCAGAGACTGTGAGCTGTTTTACCCAATATCCAGACTTCACTTCGACCTTACTAATGAAGCTTTGATTTCATTGGAGCCAGAAATACATACCTATGTTACCCAGACTCCTTTGGAGTTAAAAATGGTAAGGAGAGAGTCATTGGATAAGACTTCATCAAAATATCCATAACATTGGCTGACTTAGCAGGCCAGTGTGTTACTTTTTACATTCTATCAAGGAAATGCAGTTTCCAGAGATACTGTACAGTCAGGTCAGTGCATGAAGTGGATGACACAACTCTTATTCCACTGCTCCAAAAAATCCAGTTTATTGTTCTCAGATAGAGGATATACTAGATATTAATCTGATAAAGGCAGATGCTATAATCTTATCCAAAAGGCCAAGAAGTAATCAATGTCAGTGTTTTCTTAGTCTCCACGCTTTATCCTCTGTTCACTAAGAAGGATCTAGTGGGAAGTTGACTTGTAACTATCAGAGCAAAAGCATGCTAAGAGCAGCTGAGGCAAAGTTAGAAAGACTAGGTTTCTAATGACTACAGAAACCCCCACTATATCAGGCCCAGACAGCATCCTACAGATCCTTCATTATGTGGGAAACATAAGTTCTCTAATTTTTAACAGCTTCATTGAGATATACAGACCATAAAATTGTTGTTTCAAGTGATTTTTAGTGAGTTTATAGGGTTTTGCAAACACTGTATAATCCAAATTTAGAATATTTCTTTTGCCCGAAAATATCCCTTCAGCCTTAGGCAATCACTGGTCTGCTTTCTGTCTCTACAAGTTTGTGTTTTCTGAGCATTTCATATAAATGAAATCATATAGTGTTTGATATTTTGCCTTTGTCTACTTTCAGCTACCCTACTGGTTTTTTATATTTATCCATTCTGTAGAGTAGAAGTTTGTTGCTTCTAAATGCTAACTAATATTTCATTGCATGGTTATACCACATTTTGTTTATCAACTTACCAGTATGGAAATGTGAATCATTTCCACTTTTCAGATATTATAAATAATGCTGTTGTGAATACACACATATATAATCATAGCAGCATATTATATACCTTTTATATATAGCATTTTATATACAGGTATCTATCTATAGATGTATATAGGGAGAATGTTTCTTAGGTAAATACTTAAGAGAGAGATTGCAGCCGAGTGTGGTAGCTCATGAGCACTCAGCAATCAGGAGGCAGAGGCAGGAGGATTGCTGAGCTTGAGGCTTGCCTGGGGTGCATAGTGAGTTAAGGGCCAGCCTGAACTACAAAACAAGACCCTGTCTCAAAAAACTAAAAAGGGGGGGAGGGAGGGAGGGAGGGAGAGAAATTGCATGGTTATGGGATAAATTTGTTTAATTTTAAAAGAAAATCAAGCTTTGAATATACTATCTCACATTCCCACCAGCAATATCTGAACATTCCAGATTTCCATTTTCCTTACCAATAATATTGTGTCTTTTTGATTCTACTGTAGTGGAAGTGACATCTCATTTTAAATTTGCATTTCTCTTACGACTAATGATGTTGAACATCTTTTCATGTGCTTTTAGCCATTCAAATCTCTCCTTTGGTGAGCTATCTTTCAACCATTGCTCATTTTGAATTGAGTGATTCATCTGATTATTAACTTGAAGAGGTCTTACATATCCTGGGTATAAATCTTTTACTAGAAATAATATTTGTGCATATTTCCTTCTAGATGGTGGCTTAATTTTCATTTCTTTATAGATTTTTTTTGAAACACAAAAAGCATAAAGCTTTTGGTTTTGACCAAAGCCATTTCCTTAAAATTTTTTTTCACAGCCCATATTTGTGTCATGGTGCTTAATAACTCACTATCCAAAGGTTACAAACATCCTCTATGTTTTCTTCCTCCAAATTTATAATTCAGCTGTTAAATTAGGTCCATGCTTCATTTTTGGTTCATTTTTTAAAAATATGTTGTGGGGTTCCTATCTTTTTGTGTGTACATAACTGGTTGTCATAGTACAAACTGTTGAAAAGGTTTCACTTTCCCCTCTTTCATCACCCTGGCACCCGTTCAAGAACTATAAATATAACAGTTATTTCTAGGGTCATAATTCTGTTCTGTTGATTTATATTTCTTCCCTTATGCTGATTTCATACTATCTTTATATTTTTGTATACATTTTAAGATCTGTTTATTTCAGTTTCTGCCCAAGGACTTCTGCTCACAGTTGTTGACTCCTAGTGCTCCCCTTTAAAAATGTCCCACTTTTGAATCCCTACCTGAGGATTCTTGTGCCCAGTGATACATGAGATGTCTGGGCATCTGAAACAAAAGCCTGAAGGCCAGAATTATTTTATTCTCGTGGTGTCTGGAGATAAACGGAGTAATGTTTTATAGAGGAGAGAAAAGCAGAGGCCAGTGATGGGAGACTTTTCAAAGAAGGATGAGATGTCAGCCTTGATGGGAAACACCTTAGAAAGCTTTAGTTGGCCCACATGCTGTACTTTTGCTGAGCAAGAATATCAAAAATGATCCTGACATTTGCTTTGTAAAGTGAATGTGTAGCCCAGATTCAGCCTTGATCTTTAATCAAGGCTGTGAATGGTGCTTTGAAGCTGTAGAGGGAAGATCTGACTTTCGATTTCCCTTGCAAACTTTGTGGCTGTATGGTTTTTACAGTTTCTATTTATCATTTTTAAAACAGATTAATTTGAAGTTTTAAGTATCCCAATTTTGGGGCTATTCACTGGTGTCGTGTGATAGGAGATTCCCATACTCAAATATTTCTGAGACATTGGGCTACACTAAGTCAGATGGGTTTCTTTATTTGATATAATCCAGATCATCCCAATTAGCCCATCAGATTCCCCCCACTCCTGAAACCCTCCCCAGAGCATATAATAGGCCTGTATCCTGGTGGAGCCAGACCAAGAAACTTTGGTGCACCACACAGTGGGCAATTAATTAATGTTAAATAGATTCTGTTGATTACCATTAATTAATGGTCTGCACTGATTTGACCTTCAGCTCAGTTAGGAGCCTCGTGGAGATAAACGAAGGCTTCCAAATGACTCCGATACTCAAAATGAACATGTTCTTGCTTGCTTGGATTTGGTAAGATGCAAACTTCAAAGCTTCTGGCAAATTGAGAACATAAATTATGGAAACTGTGTTAAGTGGACTGTTTTCAAAATTCATCATCCATTTTACCTCTAACTTCTCTATGCTAGTACTTTCTATTTCTGATAGCACTGGTGGCTCTGGGCACATCCCTGTGATTTCTCTCTGGTCTCCTTTCCCATAAGTATTTTGACCTTCTCAATCATTGTCAGATCAATTCCTTCTCTATGTCAGATCCCTTCCACCCATATACATTGTCACCTCTCCCAACTGCTACACTTTCTCCCACTCAGTCTCCCTACTTTCTGGTCCTTACTCAATCTATCTACATGTCTGCCCAATCAAGTAAGTCTTTGCTCAGACTCTTTAATGACTTCTTCAAAATGAAACCTAAATTTGGCATTAGAAGCCTACTGTGTCTGGTCCCTACTTACCTCTGGCCTCGTGCTTTGCCTTTTTTGTGCTATAATAAAAACAGTCTGCAAACTGCCTGACTCGTACTGTTTCTAGCTTCCTTACCTTTGCAATGTCCCCAGTCTGAAATGCTTTTTCTACCCTATCCTTTATCTATCCAGTTGAATCCTACTCATGAGTGAGGTTCAGCTCAGTCATCACCTTTTCAGAAAGGCTTGCCCTACCTCCCCACTCAAGATGCTTTGAAAATTACTTATGCTATAAATATGTAACTTAGAGTAATTGACTATATAACTGTCTGTATCTGAGAGTGGGATTGTGTCTTATTTTGTCTCTATATAGCTTTTACCTGAGTATGCCTACATTGTCTTAAGAATTCAATAAAAATATAGAGAGGCCAAATAAAGAAAATAAATATCTAGGAATAGAACTAGGTTAATGGTAACCTGTCAAGGTTAGAATATGACCAGAGCTCAGGTAGAGAGTTATTGCTGTGCTTAGCTTGCCAGGTATGAAGGGGACAGGAACCAACCAGCAGCATTAAATGTTGAGCAGATTCTGTAACCTCAGTATGGCACAAAGCAACAGATACACTGAGTTGTACCTGGTTTTCAGTGAAAGAAAAGCACTTTGAGGGATGCTTAGCTAGGTTTTAAGTAATTTTATCACTTTTGTGTGGCCTTTTTGTATGTCTGCTCCTATCTGTACCTTTGTGGCTTTTTTTAATTGGATTCTTTATTGGTACAATTTATATACATCTCACAATCACATATAACATTGGGGAATTTGTACTAGTATATGACACAAGTTAATTCTCATTTTTACCCATATCCCTACCCACCCACACCTCCCCACGCCCTTTATACATACTCTTTTATTTTCTTTCTGAATCATATTTATTCCTTCCCCTCATTACATTCCCACACCAAATTTCCTATGGAAATTTCCCATTCTATAAAAACTGTCATACTTTCTAGAGCTCATTTGCATCCCCTTGTGGCTTTTTAAAAAATGTCTGCAATTTGGTTTGTTTTCCTTCATAGATTGCTTAAAGAGAGACACATTCTGACCACTGATTAGTTCAGGCTTAAACTGACCAAGGTGCTCCTACGGTGCCTCACTGAGTAGATTAACACATCCATTCAATTAAAAGCTTTGTATGACATTACAGGAGGAATTGAGTGTACCCTGTCACCTTCTGGTTAAATTCCTCTCTCTACTTTGTCACTGCGGTCCTCACTCTTTTGGGACTTCTACCCATAACAGGCTCTAAGCTTCAGTTTTGAACAGCCATAGAATGCCATTTCCTAGATTCTGTCTAGGGCTTTCACTGTTTTAACTTATCTTTTTACATACGTCCACCTACATTGTACCATAGTCCAAGAGCCAAAATGTAAAGTAAGCATGTAATCTTTGCTCCCTCATCCCATGGCAAGACAGACCTTCAGTAACTATGCTTGACTGAAGCCTATATGTAACCAGATACACTGATCGGAAACTGACAAAGCCCATAGAAATTATCCCCAGGTAGAACGGGTGTGGGCCTAAAGGAGTAAGCTGCCATGGTGGGGAAATTCAGTTTTCCTTAGATGACGATAAATGAAGTCACTTTCCACTGACTGTGCTCTAATCACCTGGCTCCCAGTCAGAGTGCTGTGTCTAGCACCAAAGTTTTAGGGACAAAAAGTCTCTTAACAAGCTATAAGCAGCCATTAAATATACTTTAAGATAGAGACACTAGTACTTTGAACTCAAAATTAAAATGCAAAAGAGTGTACAGGCCTTGGATCACTTATAAACCTCCTGACGTGTTGCCATCCCTTCGACACCCCTCAGAGAATTTCCTCATCACCTTGGAGGATTCCTAATCGCATCTTCTCCAGGAAGCCATAGCAAAGCACCATCTGGGAGTCCACAGGAACAGCCATCAGGGCCTCTGTGTAGCTGCAGTCAGGGAATCGCTGGTACCAGCACTGCCCCTTGCCTTCATTGCCAGGATCAGGGCTGAGAGTTTCTCCCTCCTAGTCTCTTGAGCACGTAGAGAGGCTTTGAGAACCGGATTGGCCTATCCAAGTTTGTAGAGCGAAGATCAGCAAGGAGACCCTGTTTCTTAGTTACTTTCCTGGTTGCTAAGACACAATACCCAACAACCACAAATCAAAGGAGTAGAGTAGTTTACAATGATTGGTGATCTCAAATACAGAAACAGCACAGTGGAAGTGCCTGCTTAAGGAAAACTACTCACATCGTAGCAGCCAGCAAGCAGTGAGAAGGGAAGAGAGGGGATGAGCTGGGAGATGTACACTCCCAGTGACACCCTCCTCCGACCAGGTCCCATCTCATAACACAGATCAGCTATGAGCCCATCAGTGCAGAATCCACCGATCAGTATAGACCCCATTATCCAGTCACCTTCCAAACACATGAGACCTTGGGGTCATTTCTCTGCCCTTAGTTCCCTCTTAAATTTCATTTCCCCTGAGAGAAATTATTTCTTTCCATTGATATTTGCATGCCAAAAATCAAAGATGCCTTTTTCTCTTCAGATTGAGAAATCACGTAATTCTCACACTAAATGATTTTAGGTTTGGTTCCCTGATCCTCCTCTACCTTGGCACTTGGAATAGGCTTCATAATCAGGTTACCTTTGCAGGCTTTTTGGTTTAATGCTTTGCCATTAACATTTTTGAAATTTTTTTTCTCTCTCTCTCTCTTTAAGATCCTAGAGTTCAAACCCAGGACTTTACTAAGTACACCTCCTATTATTGAGTTATTCCCCTATCCTAAAATTCTTAACAATGTTGAATAAGGGGCTCCCCACATGTATTTTGCTACAGGCCCTACAAAGTATGTAGCAAGCCCTGTGCCCATTGTAACCTCTAAAAACAAACAACTGATAAAACATGACCATGGGGTTTCAGGTAATTTGATTTATCATTCCATCCATGGGTCAACATTTCTGTGATGGAAGATATTTTGAAAATAATGAAAAGCACCCTAACCATGTCATTTGTAAATAAAATAATCAAGAGCATCTAAAGCCTTATGAACTCCCAACTTCTAATCAGTTTTTTCAGCATGAAGAGCTAGCATCATGTTTCAGAAGGATTCATCATTTATTGTCATTAACCCCATATATTAATATGTTGAAAATCTTAGTTATTCTTAGCTCCAAGCGAACCATGACTGAATTATCATTCATGCCAAACAGAGGATTGAATCTTCCCTGGAGAGCTTTTCTTACCTGGATGCAAGATCACTCTTGTTTTCCACAGGAGACATCCATACACGTCAAGAGCTTTGGGGGCCAAGGGATGATAACATGGTTAGGGCTCAGCTGGCTGCATTACAGACTGCACAGTGGCCAAACGGCACAGTGACCTTGCTCCACTCACCATCTGGGAAAAAACTGAGTCCCTACCAAGGTGTAGCCATCAAACTCAGATTAAAGTGACTAATGCTAAATGAAAAATCCACAAGGGCTTCCCACATTCTTCCCTGCCAAACTGGTTCTCTCTGCTCTCTTGACCTGGAGCCAGGATTAATTTATCACCAAGTGAGGGCAAGCAATGCCTGCAGGACTGAAACTTGAGTACTTCTTTAATGTGAAAGTCAGTGATGATGGTGTGACATGGAGCACAGTAAATATCCTAGAGAGACTGAGCAGGTGGACTAGACACTCAAGCCACATCGACCATTTCTTTTTCAGCCATTCGTTGTGAAAAGCCACAACCTAAATTTTACATTATTTCTTGTTTAAGTTGTCAATTTTGTGTGCTTGTTTTCCTCTAAGAAAGCAAATATATTGTTTTTCTTTTCTTTCTTTTCCCTTCTCCAGCCTATGCCTCTGTGGTGGGCAGGCACATTTCAAAGTGAGTCTTTTACAAACCCACTTTATCCTCCTACTTGTCATTTTGGCATTCTATTATTTTAATTAGAAAAACAATTGAGACATTCTATCATTCCTTAAATATAAGAATTCTGACCTTGTGCACTTATCAGTATGCTTTTTTGAGGGGTACAGAAGGTGACAGTGTGAAATCATTACTTATTTTGTCAGCCTGTCCTCTAGAACTAAAAATTTATTACCTAATTGTTAAATTAAGAAAGGAGAAAAAAAACACTAGGTTATTTTTTATCTTCTTACTAATTTCATATTAATTTGGGTACAGTCATCTAGTTACTGCAGTTTGGCATGTGTTAGTTGTACCTGGAGAGCTTTTATTTTGCCCTCAGGCCCAGTTGGCACAGTCAGTCCTGCTCCCGTGACAGAGCTCCAAAGTTAGGGGGCCCCTCTGAGCCTGCCAAAGCATAGCTCACAGTGAAAAGGGAAATGGGCCCAAAAGGCCTTGCCAGCTTAGCTCCCAGTCTGGAAATCAGCCACTTGGCAACTAGGTGTTTTAACTGTTTTAAGACAAGCAAGCAGCCATTTGACCACTTTAGCCATAGGGGTCTGCTGAATTAGTAACAGCTGGTCACAGGAACCTTCCTTTCCTGAAACACAAGGCCCCTAAGTGCGGGGAACTTATCTGTTCATTCATTCATTCATTCAAATATTTGCTGGTTACCCACTGTATGCCTGGCACTGTGCTGCTCTTATTTGTTTGCTTGCATTTGGGGGCTAAGGTAGGGGCTCCACCTCTAAGACAAGTGGCTCCAGTGAGGGGGATGGGTGGCTAGGTGGAGAAACAGTGACAGGAATGCTTGAGCAGGAGTGAGTTTGACTATTCCAGAAAACTCAAAGGCTGCCAGTGACTTAGTGCTCAGGGAATAAGATTTTTTTTTTTTTTTTTTTTTTTTTTTTGAGACAGGGTCTGGCTTTGTAGTCCAGGCTGGCCCTGAGCTCACTATGGAGCCCAGGCAAGCCTGGAACTCAGCAGTCCTCCTGCCCCTGCCTCCCGAGTGCTGGGATTACAGGCGTGAGCCACCACACCTGGCTCAGGGAATAAGATTTTAAGAGGTGGAAGGAAGACTGGAAGGTTGACCGGTAGCAGTGCTGGGGATGTAGGACTTCATCCAGAATACTGTGGGAAACCAGCAAGGAGATCTAAATGCAGAGGTAATACCATCTGATTATGTTTTAGAAGTTATTTTTAATTCGTAAAGGGTAAGACTGCCAGCCCTTAATTTTTTTAATATAACTCTTTGGGAATGAAATCAAGGAGCATGAAATTATCCAAATCATCAAATCGAGTATCCAGGTGAGAAAGTGAGGCTAAAACTCTTTTAAAACAGTATTGTAAAACTTTGTGCCATATTAAATTTGGGCCAAAAGTCTGATTGCTTCAGTCTTAGTGATAGCTCTGCTAAAGAGATCACTTCTGTCCTTTGAAAATTAAATTTGATTTTTAAAACCTCAAAAATTAAGCAGTAGTAGCTGACACAAAACATTAGTAGAAGTTTTCACTGACATTTGAGAAGCAGACATGTGCCTTTGCAGCTGGACACTATTCTGTATGGTGATGCCAAGTGTCAGAGACAGTAAGAGGAAGAAGGAAAGTGTAGGTGTTGGACAGAATGGATCGTGCTCATTTTTCAAGTTTTTTTTTTTTTAAATGTGATTGAATGTCAAAAGTGAAAACAAACCAGCCATATGGTTCTTTATTAGCCGTCTTGGTAAAGGAAGGAAAAAAATTGGTTATGTACACACCACTAGGTCTCAAAAGGACTGCTAATTTCTTTTTTTTAATTTAGTTTTTTGATACAATTTAGATATACATAACGATCACATTCATCATATGGAGCATGAACCTTTACACGATATATCTTGATTCTTATTTTTTCCCATTATTCTCTCTCCCTTCCATAGTCCTTCTTCCCCTCATTTACAAAAATTTGTTTCTATTATCTTTTTCTCTTTTTCTTTTTCCCTTTCTTGCTTTCCTCCTTTCCCCCTTCCTAAGCCCCTTTACCATTTGAACTTTATCTTCTGATTTCACTTCATTTACTATACATTTTGATCTTTTTTTTACACATTGAGTTGATTTATGCATGTGTGTGTGTGTGTTTTTGTTTTTTTTGTTTTGTTTTGTTTTGCTTTTGAGACAGGGTCTCGCTTTATAGTTCAGGCTGGCCCTGAGCTCACTATGGTGCCCAGGCAAGCCGCCACGAACTCAGCAATCCTCCTGTCTCTGCCTCCCGAGTGCTGGGATTACAGGTGTGAGCCACCACGACCGGCATTGTGGTATGCGGTGTTGATTGTTGGTGGGCGTGTCTCCACGCCCAGCATTATATGTGGTTACCGGGGATCGAACTCAGGACCTTGTGCTTGCGAGGCAGGCGCTGGAACCACTGAGCTAACCCTCCGGCCCTATGCATGTGTGTTTGATTTATTTCACTTAACAGTATGGTCTCTAGGTGCATCCATTTAGCTCTAAGGATCTTAAGTGAACCCTTCCTCATCGTGGGTCACTCCACTGCATATAAGCCACATCTCCATTTATCAGTTGGTGGAGATTTACATTGTTTTCAAGATTTATCTATTACAAACTGTATGAACATGTGTGGACATATAATTATTGTATAATGCTTTTAATTCTTTTGAGAAGGGGGATAGCTGGATCAAATGGAACTTATAGTCCTACTTTTGGGAAAAGTCTCCACATGAATTTCCACAGTGGTTTCACCAGTCTGTACTCCCAGCAGAAGTGGAAAAGAGTTCCTTTTTCTCCAGAGCCCCACTAGCATTTGTTATTGGTTGATTTCTTGATAATAGACATTCTTTCTGGAGTGAGATGGAATTTAAGTGTTTTTTAAATTTGTATCTCTCCAATGATACTGAACTGTTTAAATATATTCATTTGCCATTTGTAATTCTTCATCTGAGAAGTGTATATTCATCATAAATACCCATTTTGTGTATTTGGAGGATTTGACTTTTTCAGTTCTTTGTATTTCTAGATTTCACTTCTTCATATATTCTCAGTCCTTTGTCTGAGGAACAACTGACAAAAAGATTTTCCCACTCTGTTGGTTGTCTCTGCTCTATTGGTGATTTCTGTTGCAAAAGCTTTTTAATAAGACAAGATCCTGGTTATTGATTTTTTTGTAATATTTCCCATGTAATTGGAGTTTTGTTCATAAAATCTTTGCCTATAATTATATCTTCAAAAATTCTACCTATTCTCTCTTCTAACAGAGTTAGTGTTTCTGTTTTGATATTTAGACCTTTGACCCAGTTGGATTTTAGTTTAGTGCATGGTGAGAGACTTGGGTTTAGTTTTAGAGTCTGACATGTGAACAGCCAGTTTTTCCAATATCATTTACTAAAGAGGCTATCATTCTTTCATGAAGATGTTTGGCCCCTTTGTCAAAGATAAGGTGGCTGAGTGTGTTTGGAGTTGCTTCTGTGTTTTTTTATCTGTTCCACTGATCCTCAGGTCTGTGCTTTTATCACAAGAGTGCTGTATCATAATTTCAAGTCAGAGATTGTGGTTCTCCATGCCTTGCCATTGTTGCTTAGAATTATTTTTGCTATTCTGGGCCTCTTCTCATTCCAAATGAATTTTAGGAGTGTTCCTGTAGTTCTGTAAGTATGCTATTGGTATTTTGATTAGATTGCATTAAATCTGCATAACAATTTTGGGAGTGTAGTGTAGACAATCTTTTTTTTTTTTTTTTTTGAGACAGGGTCTCACTTTGTAGTTCAGGCTGGCTCTGAGCTCACTATGTAGCCTAGGCAAGCTTCAAACGCAGCAATCCTCCTGTTTCTGCCTCCCGTTTCTGCCTCCCAAGTGCTGGGATTACAGGCATAAACCACCACGACCAGCACTGAGGTATGTGGTGTTGATTGCTGCTGGTGGGAGTGAGTCTCCAAGCCGAGCATTGTATGTGGTTTCCGGGGATCAAACTCAGGACTTTGTGCTTGCGAGGCAGGTGTGGGAACCACTGAGCTAACCCTCCGGCCCTAGCAAATCCTACTACATTGGCTCTTTCTACCTGTGAGTAAGAAATGTCTTTTCACATTCTGACATCCTCTTTGATCTCCTTTTTCAGGGTATTGTAGTTTTAGATGTAAAGATCTTATATTTATTGTGTTAAATGAATTCCTATTTCATTTTCCCAATGTTATCATGAAAGGCATGGCTTCATAATTTTTCTCTCAATACCTTTGTAGTTTGTATACAGAAGTGCTGTTGATTTTCATGTGTTGACTTTGTATCCAACTACATGGCTCAATTTGATTATTAAATCAAGAAATCATTGATGGATTTTTGGGAGTCTTCTATGTACAATATCAGCTCATCTGCAAACTTTGATTTCATTCTCTTGTCTAATTGCTCCAGTTAATGATTCCAGAATTACATTGAATAGGAGTGGTGATAGTGGACATTCTTGTCTTGTTACTGATTTTATACTGAAAGCTTTTTATTTTAGACCACTTAGTATGGTCTTGGCTGGTGGTTTGTCATAGATGGTTTTTATTAGAGTGAGATAAATAGAGATTAGATTGAGATGTTCCCATTATCTGTAGGATTTTTTTTTTTTTT
>PVIC010003430.1:0-18141 GCA_004025085.1 Thryonomys swinderianus
CCCACTCTTTTCAGTGGGTTTCCATGTCCATCACCAAATTCCTGGGCCTAGTACTTTACTGTGTGTGCCATTTGTCGGTTCCGGGGCTGACTCCGGGAAGACCCTCGTATGCCTTCATGGCAGGAGGATCTAGGGGAAGAAGAGGTCGTCAGAGAGGAAGCCAGACCAAGTGGGGCAAGAAGGCCTGCTCTTGTTGCATGAAACCTCAGGGACACGTGGACCTAGGGGCCGCAGGACAGCTGCTTTGCTTTTCCAAGAGCACAGAGTGCCCTCCGCGACCTGAGGAAGCCCACTAGGCTCCATCTCTTGCGGCCCGTCGCCCCTGCCACACACACACCAACACACTCAAGATTCTTTTGGGCACGCCCTGGCCTCAGGCTGGAGGCGAGCTCCAGCGCCACAGCGCACAGAAAGTGGGCCGGACCTGACGCTGAGAGGTCGCAGGGGCCAGAACACCTCAACAGAGGCAAATGGCCCTGCTCGAAGAATTTCCACCCATCAAGTTCCTCTCTTCTTTCTTGGGGCGGTCAACCCCTTGAGAAAACAGATTTGTGCCCAAGTGCCACAGAAAGAAGAGAAAGAAGAGGACGAAGAAGAAATGAGCAACAAGGTGTTTGGAAAATCTCGCTGCAGGTCAATGGGGAGTTTCCTCCAAAAACTAGCCTCCGAGGGCCCATTGGACCCTGCTATTTCCCTGCTAGATAAACACAAGAAAGAATGAAAAGACTCAAGGCACAGACAAGTAAGGGCACCCATGTCTATGGCAGCTCGGTCTGTGATAGTTTAACCTTGGAAAAAGCCTAAATGCCCATCAACAGGAGATTGGCTACAGAAGCTATGTTTTCTTCCTCAAATGGCTTCTTTACAAAAGCAATGTTACACTGGAGTCTTTCTGACTCCAATAAGCGTGCCTCAAGGAGCTTTACCTAATTGAGATAAATAAATCACGTGTGTGTGAATACTGCATCTTTCTTCTGAGATGAGAAACTGAAGGTGTAGATGAGTTTTCAAAAGTGCAGTAGGTATGACGAAGCAGTAACAAAGTATTCAAAGGGAAAAAGGTCAGGAGGGAATCCAGAAGGGAAGGAAAAAATGTGAGATGACAAAAAAGGAAACAAAGCTTAGGTATATAGGGTTTGAGGTATTTGAGGGGCACTGAAACCAGAACAAAAAGAAAAGAATTCAACCATGTCACATACTGGTACACGTTCTCCCAGTCAACTGTGCTTGAAACACGTATGTACAATGTACCAATAAAATCAATGGAGACAAGAATGAAAAGGAATCAAAGAGACTTTCTGTTAAACCCTGAAGGAGAATAAGAAGTCCAATAGGTATTGCTTCCTGAGAAGAAGATATTCTAAGGGAGAAAGGGGATCGGGATAAGGAAAGAAGGGAAAGAAAAAATTCGATGGTGAGAAAAGGAAGCCAATCTTATGAGGAAATGGGGCCTGGTAGGGAGGGGAGGGGAATGGTTATAATGAGAATTAGGGGTATCACATGCGGGTGTATGATGCCCACTGTGGTCAGAATTTCTATGTGAAATACACCAATAAAATAAACTTGAGAAACAAGCCACAGGGCCAGGGATTTAGCTCAGTGGTTCCTCAGTCCTCTCAGCAAGCTCATGGTCCCAAATTGGATCCCTAGCACCACATACCACAATGCCACAGGGCCGTGGTGGCTCATAGCCTGTCATGCCAGCACTCCAGAGGAAGAGGCAGGAGGACTGCTGAGTTTGAAGTCAGCCTGTGCCATATAGAGACAGCAAGGCCATCTGAACGTTAAAGCGAAACCCTGTGTGAAGAAGAAAAAAACCCTATGGGTGGGAGAACGAGCAGGGAGAGGCAAGGCTCTTGCTGCCCTGCCAGGGTTTGGGGCAGAGTGAGAAAGACAGAGGAAGGGAGAGAGGGAGAGGGGCAGCGAAAGAGAAAGACACAGAGAGAAGTGATACAGACACACACAGAGACAGCATCCTAGAGTAAAAGAGACAGGGAGATGAGCAGAGAGGGAGCGAGCGCCTTCTGAGGTGGGGGGTCACTCAGCTCCCAGTGAATGCACAGCACACCAAAGTGGCCACACTGTGATAGCGTGTGAACCAGTGGAAGGGGACACCAGATAGTGGCCCCCAAAAGACACTCACCTGCCTCTACGCCAGGTCAGTCTTCAAACAACACAAGTCCAGGTCTTGGGTTCCCAGTGTCCTCGTAGGGAGGTGGTGACTTCCTTCAACTGTTGCTATGGAGCCTAAGGCATGCCAAGAGAGGCTTCCTGCCAGGGCAGAGCCTCACTTGGGACCCCGAGGGGTCGTGCTTGTGCCTTGGGGGTTTTTCTCTTCCTTCTACTTCCCTATGTTTGGGTTCATCTGCCTGTGTGGCCAGGGTGGTTGTGGGAATCCATGGGTCTTTTCTGCTGGGACCACTCAGTGCAATTCTCTGGCCGTGAGATGGCCCTGTGGTTCCCTGCAAAGGACCTTGGTGTACCGACCCCCTTTCCCTGTCTTTCTAGTCTTAAAAAAATGACCGAAAAGTTTTTCTCTTAATCTGCTCTTTACTGGGGCTCATTCTGCTGTCTATTCCCCTCACCCCAGGGACCAGGATTGGGGTGGGGGAGGGGTAGAACTCAGGACCTGGTGTTTCTAAGGCAGGTGGCAGTAGGACTGGGCTAAACCAGGGGCGGGGCAGAGGAAAGCTAGTAAAGGGGGAAAACACCGGAGGGCAAACCAAAGAAACAAAGCTTATGTATACAGGGTACAGGTGTTGTCAGGAGGGCAGGACAAGGGGAAAAACGAGAGTCAAGTGTGTCATGTATCCTCAGTGTAGCTTGGGAGCATCATACAGATATGAAATGTACCAGCAATGTTGAAAGTTAAAATAAAATAAAATGCTTTTCTGTGCTGAGCATTGTAAGGCAGACCTGTCATCCCAGCACCAGAGAGGCAGAGGCCGTAGACTCTCCATCCTACCTCCACACTAGACTGATCTGGACCATGAGACTCTGCCCATACATACGTACATACATACATACATACATACGTACATACATACATACATACATACATACATACATAAAGAGGGCTGGGAATTTAGCACAAGTTGTACCGTACCTACTTTGGGTTACTTATTTTTTTTACTTGTACATGTTATTGGTCCATGGTATATACACATCACAACTACACTCCACATTGAGAATCTGTGACAGTATATGACACAACTTTATTCTCATTTTCCTGGCTAGGAGCACTGACTGGGTCATTAGTGGTAATACTGATCCTAGCAGTAGTAGGACCTTACTTAATTGGATAACTAAATTCATCACCCAAAGAATCCAAGTGATATTCTTACTCAATGTTAGTAGCAACTGATGATCAATACATATGTGGCTGAAGATTCAGCCTAAGAAAAGAAATCAGGGAATGTCAGGGGGAAACCAGACTGCAGGACTACCATGGGACCCAACTCCAGTAGCTGGGACCCGGGCTGGTGCCAGCCCCCCAGTATGTCCCAGAGATAAAACTGTGAATGATAGTAACTTCTGATTTAATTAGCCATGTTTATCCTGCAGTCTGGTTTTATAATTGCTTTATGATGTTAATTAACCCTCTCTTAGAAGATCCCTCTCTGCTGACTCCCAGCACACCTGTGTGTAGTAAACTGTAACCTCCCCCTGCTCTCTAATCTACTAGACTCACCATTTTCCTGAAAATTAACTACCTGTAACCATGGAAACTGGCTGGACGCTGACAAGGTCCTGCTAGCTGACATGCAGGTCTGTAAAACCTGGGATTGTAAATCAAGGTGATACCCTCCTTGTTTCATTAAAATTGTTGGAAAAACTCCAACAGGGGACACTCAAGCTGAGCAGGACTCATTTCCCTCGTGGCTGACCTTCGCTAGCGAATAGACTTCTTTTCTTTACCCAAGTTCTGTGTCTCTCATTTACTTCCAACTTCCTTTTGCCATAACAGGGGTAGGGGCTAGTAAAGAAGGGGAAAACACTGGATTGCAAACAAAAAGAAACATAGCTTATGTGTACAGGGTGTGAGGCATTGTAGGCAGTGCAGGGCAATGGGAAAAATGAGAATCATGATGTTTCATGGATCCTCAATGTTCCATGGGAGCATAACACATACGCAAATTACCAATAAAAACAATGTTGAAAGATCAAAAAATAAATAAAATGCTTTTATTGACTGAACGTGGTGAAGCACACCTGTCATCCCAGCACCAGGGAGGCAGAGGCCAGAGGAGCTCCACCCCACTTCCGTGCCAGACTGAACTGCACCATGAGATTCAGTTTCAAAAAAAAAAAAGATGGCTGGGGATTTAGCTCAAGTGGTACTGCACCCACTTTGGAAGCACAAGAGCCTGAGTTCAATCCCGGGTACTGCAAAAAAGAAAAAAGGAAGGAAGGAAGGAAGGAAGGAAGGAAGGAAGGAAGGAAGGAAGGAAGGAAGGAAGGAAGGAAGGAAGGAAGGAAGGAAGACAGGATAAAAGGGATAAAGAAACAAACAAGGACTGGAGATCTTGCCAGAACTGGGTAGGACAGATACTCTAGGATGACAAATTCTCAGGACTAGTGGTTTATCGTGTTCACCATTTTTCAGTTCCGCGACAGTTTCTGGGAAGGTCCTCATGGTGCCTTCATGCCAGGAGTATCTAGGGAAAGAACAGGTCACATCATCGGATAGGAAGCGGGACCCAGAGGGGCAAGCGGGCCTGCTCCCGTCCTGGGAAAGCTTAGGGACACGTAAATGTAGGGGCACTAGGACAACAACCCCTTTTCTTTTCCAAGAGCACTGAGTGCCCTCCGCGACCCAAGGAAGACCCACTAGGCTCCATCTCTTGGGGCCTGTCACCCCCCACACACACACCAACCACTCAAGACTTTTGGGGACACGCCCTGGCCTCAGGCTGGAGGCGAGCTCCAGCGCCACAGCGCACGGAAGGGGGCACGGGCCTGCAGCTGAGACACCACACTGGCCAGCACACCTCAACAGAGACAAACGACCCTCCTTGAAGAGTTTCCACCCATCGGGTTCATCTCTACCTTCTTGATGCTGACACCCTCTTGAGAAAATGGATTTGCTATGAGGTGGAAGAGGAAGTAGAGAAAGAAGAGAAAAAAGGAAGAGAAAATGAGCAACAAGTGTTCTGAAAACCTCTGCAAATCAGCGTAGAGAATCCTCCAGCTCTAGCATTTGAGTGCCCATTGGATCCTGCTATCTCCCTGCAATATATACTCAAAAGAATGAAAAGACTCACAGCACAGCCACCTAAGCTTGCCCATGTTTATGGCAGCTTGATTTGTGATAGCTTACTCTTGAAAAAAGCCTGAGTGCCCATCAACAGGAGATTGGCCACAGAGGCTATGGTTTCTTTCTCAAATGGCTTATTTACAAAATGTGGCGTAAGGAATGTTACATTGGAGTCATTCTGACTCCAGTGGGCATATTTCGAGGACCTTCTCCTAATTGAGAAAAATAGGCCACAGATGTGTAAATACCATTTCTTTCTTCTGAGATGAGAAATGAAGGTGTAGATGAGTTCTCAAAAGTACAATCGGTCTGGTGAAACAGAAACTACTCAAAGGGAAAGGGGAAGGTGCAAGTCAATAAGGGAAAGAAAAACATGATGATAACAAAAAAGGAAACAAAGCTTAGGTATATAGAGAGTGGGGGATTTGAGGGGTATAGAAATCAGAAAAAAAAAATGAGAATTCCCCGTGTCACATACTGGTACACATTCTTCACGTCGGAGGGAAACCCTCACAGCCACCTCTTGCACTGGGTGGGACATGAAGCAGGAAGAAACTGTTTCTTCTCCAGTACTAAGAGGCCCAGAGCCCGCAGGGAGTACGATTCCACTCAGTTTGACAATAACATGGTCTGAGCTCCATTTCCTTGTTTGGGGAGAAACCTCCTGAGCACGCAGGCACTGCTATCCACTTCAGTGGAGCTTTCTGGTAAATGGAGAATAACTGCCTGCAAAGTGCAGTACATAGTGCAGGGAGTTTTATAAGCAATGTGATTGCTTTTCCCCCACACTTCTTGTGTTGCAAGCACACAGAGCTCTCCAGGTCTACCTTGTTCCTTGGAAGCAGGATCTCCTCTCTGGTCTACCTCTTCCACTGGGTAGGACATGAAGTGGAGAGAAACAGTTTCTTCTCCAGCAAGAAGAGGCACATAGCTAGCAGGGGGTACAGTTCCACTCAATTTCTCAAACTGAATTCCCAGCCTGAGTTCCATCTCCTTGTTTTTGGAAGATACTTCCTGACCACATTTACTTCAGTGGAGCTTGTGGGTACAAGAAGAAATGCTGCCAGCAAGGTGCAGTCCAAGCATGTGGATTTTTTCAACCAAGGCCGTTACTTCTCGCCTCAGGGTCTAACCCTAAAAACATTATTCATGATTCTCTAGTTATTGTCTGTCCACATGAGTGTTGATCTCCTTAATATGCCTATGTCTCCCACAGGCACAGGGAGCCTGCAGGAACAAACTGTTGCTCCTCTTGCAAGAAGAAGCACAGAGCTGGGAGGGAGGACAGTTGCACTCAGTTTCTGAACCTGAGTTTCTAGCACCAAGGTCTTACTTCCATCTCCTTGTTTGGGGGAGAAACATTCTGACTACACTGGCACTGCCATTCACTTGAATGGAGCTTGCCAGCAAAAGGAGAAAAACTGTTTGCAAAGTGCAGTACACAGTGCAGGGAGTTTCTTCAACAACGTGGCTGCTTTTTCCCTGCACTTCTTGTGCTGAAAGCACACAGAGCTCTCCGGGTCTGTCTTGTTCGCTGGAAGTGGGATCTCCTCTTGACCTACCTCTTGCATTGGGTGGGTCATAAAGCAGAAAAAAAACTATTTCTTCGCCAGTAGGAAGAGGCACAGAGCCAGCAGGGGGTAATGATAAGGTTAGGGCCCTCTATTTTACATAGAGTCCTTCTGACTCCTTCACCTCCCTTAGCTCCACCCCACTGAGCTTCTGCAAGAAAAATCTTAAAAGGCAATGTGGCTTGTGATAGGTTAAAAGTTATCTCACTCCGGCCCTTACATAGGACCCCCAAACCCAAGATCATATGACCGTCCCTTCCTTTGTTCTTCTGCTTTCGCTTCTGCTCCCTCTCCCGTGCAGGAGCCACTTCTTCCCCCTTAAATAAAGCCTCCTGCAGGGCTGGTTGGCATGAGACATTATTGTTGGCTGCCCTCAGAGAGCTGTCATTGATGTCTGAAGTGGGATTGCTGGTGCCCCTGATTTTATATCGGAGGGCCCCCAAACCTAACTCCTCTGACACCTGGCACTAGGCCTGACCCCAGCACCTGTGCCCATCTTCCCTGGTGCCTTCCAGATGCACAATACTGGCAAATCCACTCCTTCGCCCCAGTTTGAGTAAATTCCCCCTCTGGTGGTAATCCAGGGTGTGTGTGTCTCAGGTTCTGGTTGCCAGAAAACAGGACATCTGTCTGGGATACAGGCTGGGTACCCAGCTTTTGTCTGGGACCCACCAGGCCAGGTCGGGGACCTGCCTGTCCCACCCTCACCTTGTTCAGGATGCTGGTACAAGGGGTGTAGCCCTCGGGTGGCTCTGACCTAAAGCATCCTTTCCATGGTGAGATGCCTCCGTGGGAAGCTTGGGCTTCCATACTTAGAACTGGATTCTAAGTTGGGCAGTATCTGAACCTTAAAAGACATCTGGGGCTCCAGACACTGCCTTTTGTCTTGTCTCTGGTCACCATGGCCTCTGGGTCCTCTATACCTGTAGATTGTCCCTTGGAGTGTTTGCTGTGAAATGTGGAGAGCTTAGAATTAAAACTCAAAAGCCTTATCCATTTGTCTATCTTTATTTGGGCCTCAATATAAATTAGATAACCAAAATATCGGGCCACCTAAAGGCTCACTTAAACCTGATCTGATTTGGGACCTTTACAACTTCTGGCGCTGGGAAAAATGGTTGGAGGTTCCATATGCCCAGGGCTTTCCCTATTTTTGCAGCCAGCCCTCTCTCTGCTCCGACTGCTTCTAGTTTTTCCTCCCTCCCTCTCTCTCTCTCTCTCTCTCTGTCTCTCTCTCCCTCTCTCTCTGTCTCTCTCTCTCCCTCTCTCCCTCCCTCCCTCCTGCCTAGGCTGCTTCTGGCTCAAACACTTCCCCCTCCCCCCACTGTACCTCTTGCTTTAGATAATGTGGGACACCTCAACCCTGCAGGCCATCCTCCCCCATACCAGAAAAACACAGGTATGGCTCCAGCTTGGTTTCAGTTTTCTGCCAGCCTTCCCTGGCCCTCCCAGAGCCATCCATCACTCCTCCTCCTACCGACCCCCCTTCCACAGCTCCTCCTTCTACTGTATCATCTTCCACCAACCGCACACCAACCACACCCCTTAGTCCAAATCCCCAAACCACCCAATCCTGATCTTGCTCAGTCTGGCCACAGGGTGGCGCCATTGCGTGAGCTTGCAGGCACTGAGGGAATTTTCAGGCTAACACCCCTTTCCTTACAGCAGAGTTGAATCTCCTTGTTTGGGTAAGAAACCTGACCGCACAGGCACTGCCATTCACTTGAATAGAGCTTGACTGCAACTTTCCAGCAAAGGGCACACCAAACGCATGGACTTTGTTAAACCAGGGCTTCGCCCTTCATCTCAGCTCCTCCCCCTGTGAACCTTATGCATGGCTCCCCAGGTCTTGTCTGTACAACGGACCGGTGATTTCCTTAACAGGCCTAGCTCTCCCACAGGCATGAGGAGCCTGCAGGAACAAACTGTTGCTTCTCTGGCAAGAAGAGGCACAGTGCCAGCAGGGAGTATAGTTCCATTCCATACAGAAGCCCAGTTGGCCACAACATTCACGGATCTCCTGCTTCTTGTCCGTGGAAGAAAAGGCCTGACTGCAGAGGCACTGCCATTCGTTTGAATGGAGCTTGCCAGCAAATGGAGAAAAATCTCTTGGCTAAGTGCACTCACTACATAGTGCATGAACTTTCTGAAAGAACAAGGTTGCTTTTCCCCTACACTTCTTGTTCTGCAACCATTCAGAGCTCTCCTGGTCTATGCTGTATGTTGGAAGTGGGATCTTGATCTCAGGCCTAACACTTGCATGGTTGGGTGGGGGGCAGCAGAAACAAACTGTTTCTTCTCCACTGAGAAGAGGCTCCGATCTGGCAGGGAGTACAGTTCCACTCCATTACTGAAGCCCAGTTTACAGCAACACGAGTGGAGCTCCTGGTCCTTGTTTGCAGAAGAAAATTCCTCACTGCACAGGCCCTTCTTTTCATTGCAGTGGAGCTTGCTGGCACCAATAGAAAATCTCCCATACAGAACGCAGGGACTTTCTGAAGCAGTGGCCTTGCTTCTCTCATAAGCATCTTCTGCTGCTAGCATTCAGAGCTCTCCATGTCTTTTGCAAACCATGGAGCTGAGATCTTCAGTGCCCTATCTCTTCCACAGGCTTGGAGCTCCTGCAGGAACAAACTATTCCTTCTCTGGGAATAGGAAACACAGAGCTTGCAAAGACTGCAGTTCATCTCCATGACTGAAGCCCTTTTTGAGGAACGTTCACTGAGTTCCTCTCCGTGTTTGGGGAATTAAAGGCTCACCAGAGGCACCACCATTCATTTGTATGGAGCTTGCCTGTGAACAGAGAAAACCTCTGGCAAAGTGCACTACGTAGTGCGGGGTCTTTCTGGAGTAATGGGATAGGTTTTCCCTTAAACATTTGTTCGGCATTCAGAGCTCCCTGGCTGCATTCTGTACACTGGATTTGGGCTCTTGTTCTAGGGCCTACCTATTTCATGAGACGGGACGGCCAGTGGAAACAACTGTTTCTTCTCTGGCAATAGGACGTACAGAACCAGCAGAGACCACTATTTAACTACATCACTGAAGTCCACTTTGGAGCAACATTCATTGAGCTCTTGCCCCATTTGGAGAAGAAAACGCCTGACTGCAATTTCCATTCATTTCAAAAGAGCTTGCCAGTGAAGAGAGAAGATCTCCTAGCAAAGTGCACTACATAGTGCAGGGACTTTCTTAAAAAATGGCCTTGCTTTTCCCATAAGTATCTTGTGCTGCTAACATTCAGAGCTCTTCCAGTCTTTTTGGTATGGTGGAGCAGGGATCTTAAAAGACCTCTCTCTTCCACTTGCTGGGAGAGTGTGTAGGAAAAAAAAATTGTTGCTGCCTGGTAATAAGAGCCACAGAGCCTGCAGAGGTTACAGTTTTACTAGATTACTGAACCCCTCTTTTAAGCAATATTCATTGAGCTCCTGCTCCTGATACATGGAAGAAAAGGCCTGATCACACAGGCACTCCATTAATTTGAATAAAGCTTGCCTGCAAACAGAAAATCTCCTGGCAAAGTGCATTACACAGTGCAGTGACTCTGAAACTGCTTTGCTTTTCCCATAAGCATGTTGTGCTGGTAGCATTCAGAGCTCTCCAGGTCTTTACCATACAATGGATGTGGGATCTTTGGGGCCCTATTTCTTCCACAGGCTGGGACAGCCTGTGGAACAAACTGTTGTTTCTCTTGCAATAAAAGGCATTCAGCCTGTTAAGACTGGAGTTCATCTCCATTACTGAAGCCTCTTTTGAGCAATATTCATAGCTCCTACTCCGTTTTTAGGGAAGAAAAGGCCTGACTGTACAGGCACTTCCATTCTTTTGAATGGAATTTCCATGGAAATGGAGAAAATCTCCTGGCAAAGGGCATTACACATTGCTGAGACTTTCAGAAACAACGGGGTTTCTTTTCCCCTAAACATCCTGTGCTGCAATCATTCAGAGCTCTCCTGGTCTGTTCTGTACATTGGAAGTGGGATCTCATTCTTGGCCCTACCTATTGTATGCAGTGGGACAGCCAGCAGAAACAAGGTGTTTCTTCTCTGGCAATAAGAGGCATGTAGCCTGCAGAGACTACAGTTTAACTACATTACTGAAGCCCTCTTTGGAGCAACAATCACTGAGCTCTTGCCTCCTGTTTGGAGAAGAAAATGCCTGACCACCCAAGTCTTTCCATCCATTTTGTTGGAGCTTGCTGGCAAAGACAGAAAATCTCCTGGTAAAGAATACTACATAGGGCTGGGGATTTAACTCAAGGGGTACTGCACCAACCTTGGACACACAAGGGCCCAACTTCGATCCCTGATACTGAAACACACACACACATAATGCAAAGACTTTCCGAAACAATGGATTTTCTTCTTCCATAAGTGTCTTGTGCTGCTAGCCCTCAGAGTTCTCTTGGTCTTTTCTGTATATTGGAGGTGAGATCTTCAGGGCCCTCGGTCTTCCACAGGCTGGGATGGCCTGCAGGAATAAACTGGTGCTTCCCTGGCAATAAGCACAGAACCTGTAGAGGCCACAGTTTAACTACATTACTGAACACCTCTTTTAAGCAACATTCACTGAGCTTCTGCTCCATGTCTGGGGAAGAAACGGCCTGACCACACAGGCACTTCCATTCCTTTGAATGGAGCTTGATCACAAATGGAGAAAATCTTTTGGCAAAGTGAACTTCACAGAGCAAGGACTTTCTGAAACAATGAGGTTGCTTTTCCCCTAAACATCCTGTGTTGCAAGCATTCAGAGCTATCCAGGTTTATTCTGTACACTGGAAGTGGGATCTCAATCTTGAGCCTATTACATTGGTGTACAGCCAACAGAAACAAACTGTTTCTTCTCTGGCAATAAGAGGCATGGAACCTGCAGATACTACAGTTTAACTATGTTAGTGAAGCCTGCTAAGAAGCAACGTTCATTAAGCTCCTGCTTCCTGTTCAGAGAAGAAAATACCTGACTGCATAGCATCTTCCATTCATTTCAATGAAGCTTTCTGGCAAACAGAGAAAACCTGCTGGCAAAGGGCACTACAATTTGCAGAGACCTTCTGAATCAACAGCCTTGCTTCTAACATAAGCATCTTCCCACAAACATTCGCAGCTACCTAGGTCTTTTCCCTACTAAGGAGCTGGTATCTTCTTCATGACCTACTGCTTCAACAGGCTATTAGAGACTTCAGGAACAAACTATTGCCTCTCTGGCAATTATAGGAAGAGAGATGGCAGAGTGTACAGTTCCTCTCCCTTTCAGAAGCCCAGTTTGTAGCAACATTCCTGGGCCTTCTGCTCCTTGTATGTGAAACAAAAAGATTGGCAGCACAGGCACTGCCATTCATTAGAATGGAGCTTGCTGGCAAAAAGAGAAAACATGCCAGCAAAGTGCATCACGCAGCTTAGGGATTTTCAGAAACAAGGTTTTTGCTTCTCACCTAATCTTCTTCCCCTACAAGCTTTCACAGCTCTCCATATCTTTTCTGTACAAAGGAGCACTGATTTTCTTAAGGGGCCTACCTCTTCTTCAGGCAGGGGAGCCACAGGGACAAAGTGTTGCTTCTCTGGCAATAAGCAGAAGAGAGACAGCAGAGAGCACAGTTCCTGTCCCATTTAGAATTCCAGTTTGGAGCAACATTCTGGAGCTTCTGCTTTTTGTTCAGGGAATAAATGGCCTGTTAGAGCAGGCACTCCCATTCATTCCAATGGAGCTTGCCAGCAGATGGAGAAAACGCTCATTGCAATGAGCCCCACAGAGCCCAGGACCTTTTTGAAACAATGGTTTTGCTTCTCAACCAAGTGCCTCCCTACAAACATTTACATCTCTCCAGGACTTTTCCCTACAAAGTAGCTGGTGTCTCCTCTGTGAGTCTTCTGCTTCCACAGGCTGCTGGAGGCTTTGGGTACACACTATTGCATCTCTTGCAAGAAGAGGCACAGAGCCAGCAGAGAGCACAGTTCCACTCTGTTACTACATCCCAGTTTGCAGCAACACTCATGCAACTCCTTCTTCTTTGGGGGAGAAAACTCCTGACAGCACAGGCACTGCCTTTGGTCTGAATGGAACTTGCCAGCAAACCTCCCAGCAAATAGCACTACAAAGGGCAGGCACTTTCTGAAACAATGGCTTGGCTTCTCACCTAAGCGTGCTCTTCTGCAAATATTCAAAGCTATCCGTGGCTTTTCTGTCCAAAGGAACTGGATTCTCCTTTGTGAGCCTACTGCTTCCACGGTTTGTAGGAGGCTGTGGGAACAAACTATTTCTTCTCTGGCAATAAGTGGAAGAGAGAGAGTAGAGAGTACATTTCCCCTTCCTTTGAGAAGCCCAGTTTGGAGCGACATTCATGCAGCTTCTGATCCTTGTACATGGAAGAAAAGACCTAACAGCACAGGCACTGACATTCATTTGAATGGAGCTTGTTGGCAAATGGAGAAATCCTGTTGGCAAAGGGCACTACACAGTGCAGGGACCTTATGAATCAATGGCTTTGCTTCTCACCTAAGTGTCTTGCCCTACAAACATTCACAGGTCTCCAGGTCTTTGCCATACAAAGGAGCTGGTATTTCCTTAATGAGCCTACCACTCCCACTGAGCGCTGGAGGCTGTTGCTTCTCTGGCAAGAAGAGGCACAAAACCAGCAGAGAGTAAAAGTCCGCTCCATGACTGAAGCCCAGGCTGGAACAACATTCATTGAGCTGCTCCTCCTTGTATGTGGAAGAAGAGGGCTGACAGCAGAGGATCTGTCATTCATTTGAATAGAGCTTGCTGGCAAATGAAGAAAGCCTGCCAGCAAAGAGCACTACAAAATATAGGCTCTTTCTAAAAGAATGGCTGGGCTTCTTACCTAAGCATCCTCTCCTACAAGTATTCAAAGCTGTCCACGACTTTTCTGTACTAAAGAGCTGGTAGCTCCTTTATGAGCCTATTGCTTCCACAGGCTGCTGGAGGCTTCAGAAACAAACTGTTGCTTCTCTGGCAAGAAGAGGAACAGAGCCAGCAGAGTACAGTTCTGCTTCCTTACTGAATCGCATTTTGGAACAACATTCATGGAGTTCCTGCTCCCTGTATGGGGAAGAAGTCAGGACATCACATGCACCACCATTGATTTGAATGGACTTACCTGCTAATGGAGACATTCTGCCCATAATAGTACACTGCACAGTGCAGAGACTTTCTGAAACAATGGGCTTCTTCTTCTCTAAGCATCTTCTGCAAACATTCAGAGCTCACCAGTTCTTTTCTGCACATTGGAGCTCAGTTTTCCTTCCTGGGCCTACCTCTTCCACAGCCTTGGACAGCTTGCGGGTACAAACTGTTGCTTCTCTGGCAGTAAGAGGCACAGAGTACCTATACATCTCCTGATAACATTCTGAGCTCTCCAGGTCTTTGTTTTACAATGGAGCTAGGATCTCCTCCCTGGGCCTACATCTTCCACAGGCTGGTGGGGCACGCTGGAACAAAGTGTTCCTTCTCTGGCAATAAGAGGCACAGAACTGGCAGAGAACACAGTTCTACTCTGTTGCTTAAGGCTACCTTGGGGCCATATTCATGGATCTCCTGCTCCAAGTACAGAGAATAGAATGCCTTTAAGCACAGGCACCACCACTGGTTTGAATGGAACTTTCTACCAAATGGAGAAAATCTGCACAGAAATGTGCAGTACACAGATCAGGGACTTTTTGAAACAATGGGTTTGCTTCTTCCCTAAGTGACTTCTACAAACATTAAGAGCTCTCCAGATCTTTTCTGTACAGTGGAGCTGCTATCTCCTTCTTGGGACTACCTCTTCCACAGTCTGTGGCAGCCCTCGGAAAAACTTCTGCTCATGTAACAGTAAGAGACACAGGGCTAGAAAATAGTACTATTCCACTCTGTTACTGAAGCCCACTTCAGAGCCACATGGAGCTCCTGCTCTGTGTAATGGGAAGAAAAGGTCTGACACAGAGGCATTGCTGTTGGTTTGAATAGAGTTTACCCACACCTGGAAAGCATCTGCCCTGAAAAGTGTACTACATGGTGTTGGGCCTTTCTGAAATGATTGTTTGTTTCTCCCCTAAGCATTTTTTGCAAACATAAGAGCTCTCCAGGTCTTTTCCATACAATGAAGTTGGGATCTCCCTCTTGCACCTACCTCTTTCACAGGCTGGGGCAGCTTGTGAGAGAACAAACTATTGCTTCTCTGACAGTAAGAATTACAGAGCTAACAGAGAGTACAGTTCTACTCTGTCACTGAAGCCCACGTTGGGGCCGCACTCCTGGAGCTCCTGCTCTGTGTGTGGGAAAGGCCTGGCGGCACAGGCACCACCATTGGTTTGAATGGAACTTGGCAAAAGGCAAATGGAGAAAATCTACTCAGAAAAGTGCACTACTCACTTAAGGGACTCTCTGAGATAGCGGGTTTACCTCTCCAGTGTCTTCTGCAAACATTCAGAGCTTTCCAGTTTTTTCTGTACAATGGCTCTCTTACTGGGCCTACCTCTTCCATAGGCTGGGGCAGCCTGTGGGAACAAACTGTTGCTTCTCTGGCTATGAGGCATGCAGCTGGCAGAGTACAGTTCCGCTCCATTAATGAAGCCTTCTTTGGGGCCATATCCATGGAGCTGCTTTCCCATGGGCCACAGAAAACACCACGAACTTTAAAGGAACTTTGCAGGATGTGCTGCAGGCCCCATTATCTCCTCAAGGTCAGTGAAGTTCACAGGTGGACTGAGAGAGGCTCTCTAAGTTCCTATGGTTAGAAAGAGACAAATCAGCAGAATCATTTGATCAGATGGTAACTTCCATGCACTGTGACTTGAACACCCCACAATCTCAGAATGCAACGTCATTTTCTCTGCGAGTGAAAGTATCTAAGTAAACCTGTTACATACTCATCCATGACTGGAAAAGAGGGTGGATGTGGGAAACATACACAGCCAGAAATCACTGATCTCTTCCCAGTATGCCTATATTTAGGAATAAACAGAGGCTACTGATATTTTTGACTCTTAAAATTAATTTTCTCAACTAATCTAGCTTTTGAAATTTCTAAGTTATTAGTGCCCCATATTTTTATGTGTCTGCTGAGTGACAAAAATGATTCCTGGGATGTTATATCCCATCCCTTGCCCTTTCCTCTCTGGTACTCCTCTCAGGCTCTGCTTCTTGGTCACCATCAAATCAGCAGTTTGGCTCTTTTATGTCTGGCCACCATAATGGTCCTGCCTTGGGTGCAATAAGCCACATACAGAGTCCTCTGCACCATGAGCTGAATTAGACCACTTCTCTGTGTTCTGAATGCCAGATACTGTCCCAGAAAGAGAAAACTGACATTTCTTGGGAAAGTGTAATTATTGCTGTTAGACTTTTTAAAGTGCCAGTATTCAAATAAAGACTGATGCAGAGACACTTCCACCCAAATGGTTCATAGTTTTCTACATAGATTAAAGTGATGAAATGCATATAAGAAGATTTTACTTAGAGATAAATGGGCTGGGGAATATCTGGCTCAGGAAAGAGAAAGTAACTATGCACAAGTAGGAAGAGAACGTGTCTTTGCCAAGACACACCAGGATGTTTCTTTGACCTGCAAGAGAAATGAGTTCTGGAATCACAGCTGTATGCTCATTGTCTCAGTGACAAGAATATGCTCACAAGTACAGAGAAGCACCCTGGCTTCTATGAAGTGAGCAGCTTTGTTCCAATAAGTGCTTTTTGCTATGATGTCTTCGGAAATACAATGTCATGGCTTTGAAACAAGCAAAAGTGGTCAGAAAACTCAGGAACTATCAGCCAAATTACACCTTTCCTTCACGTGTTTATGTCACTTAATCTTTTACAACAGCAGCCTAACTTGCTGGCTCAGTGAGATCTGGAAACAAAGTGAAATGTGAGGAACCACTCACAGTCCACTCTGAGCAGCTACAGAGGGACAAATGCACAGACAAACCCCACAGACTATGGCTGAAACCCCGTGTAAAATTTCCTCTCCAAAGTAACAGTTGCTGACTGGCCCAGAAGCACACGGAGGTTACGGTGACACTGGAACGTCACCTGCATTTCCAAGTCTTGGAAACCTCTGCAAGCCGGGTCATTTTATACAGGAAGACACTGGGGCTCAGAAAGTAAAGGCAGATTCCTCAGTATCACAGGAGGAAGTGGCAGAGCTGGGTTTCAAATTCAACAGCAAAGGTTGGGCTACTCTTCAGAGATATTAATTTCTTCTAATATATACTTTACCTCCATGAAAAGAGTAAGGAGTCGGGTTCCTCTGAAACAGAACGTAGTTACTTTTGCCAACATCCAAGGAAGCACCCAAAAATCACAAAAAGCCCCTAGGTACAAAACTGATCAAATGAGGAAAACAATAGAGGTAACCTGGTAGGGTTGTAAAGAGGGTTTGAAAAGCGCCCAAACTTGCTATTTTAATGATATTACTTCATCTTTATAGCTAGAATTCTATTTATTTACACATCCAGAAACAAGTAAGGCATGTTTTCTGTACATAGGACCTGCAAAATGACAGCACCAACACATGGCCAGAGCCGTCTCCATGCAGTCCTCACATACAGCCAGAAGATGGCACAGTTGTCTTAGTGCAAAGTGAAGCCCCTTTGGACACCTGCAATGACTCACCTGGGAAACATAGGTCAAAGGTCAAATGTATTTTACATTGCTGGACAGAGGCTCGGGCTTTTTTTCAGGCGCTTCTAGACACCATGAAGGACCCCAGGGAAGTGATAGCAGTCCTGCAAAACCATGTTGGTAAATGAGGAAAGGACAGGACCCTCAGGTAAAAACCAACCCAATCCACCAAAAACAAAGGTCAGAGGATATAGTAACTGTGAGTAGGACCCAAGTGCAAGACGGCATGTGGGTCACAGCTGACAGTAACATGTGCTGTTACGTGGCCTCGCTCTACGCTCCCAATATTTAGCTGTGAGCAGCAGGCCATTTACGGGCTTGAGGAGGAGCAGCCTGGCTCTGCACAGACTGGAGACGGAGGCCAGGTATGGACCCAGCACAGCCAGGGGCAGTTCCCTCGGCAGATCCCCCTCAAACCACCGGTGTCAGTGTCAGGAGGCAGCAGAACCAGTGGCCCAGGCCTGTGATCCCGGTGAGCCTGTGTCAGCGGCTGCCTTCCCAGTTGCTCCATCCACACCGAAGACTGAGCACACAACAGCTAGAGTTGTCACCCGTGCTGCGTCCACCCACTCTGTGTCTGTCCAACAGACATGAGGCCATCTGAGGAATTTCTAAAGTTCTCTGTGGTCTTTATGTTCTTGATCATGCGGCATAAATTATGTCAGTTTTTCCACTAACATACACAATAACACACCC
>PVIC010003430.1:18241-28928 GCA_004025085.1 Thryonomys swinderianus
AAAAAAAAAAAAAAAAAAAAAAAAAAGAGTGACATTTGCTATGTCTACAGAAAAAGATCTTACACTTGCAGACAGGGCCAAACGACTGTTTTATACAGGGATCTTGTTATTCTTCTGAAGGAGTCAGGAATAAGGAAGATGTACTCAGCCATGTTAGCACAGTTCTGACTAGACGCCTGAAGGCTAAAAGCACACAGACTTGTACACCTGCACTGCACTCCATTTGGTAAATACACTTCTGAAAATAGTACAGAGACTCCAGGCTAGGGATTTAATAGATTTCTTGTTGCTGGGACAAAACATCAGACACAACTTAAGTTTATTTTGGCTCATGGTTTCAGCCTCTAGGGCTGTCTCCAAGGCAAGAACAGGAGTGGCTGAGGGTAAGGTGCAGGAAAAGGTACTCAATCCATGGCAGCCAGGAAGCAGAGACAGACAGAAACCAGGAGAAAGACACAGGCACAGAGACGGAGTAAGATACAGGGAAGGGTCAGCCACATTACACGTTTCACATTATCTCCCCAGTAACACTCCTTCTTCTACAAGAAAGCAGAACTCTTGACTGGATGAATCATTTGGTGAGTACAGCGTTCCCAAGAGCCAATTACCTTCAACATGCAGAATATTGGGGGGGGTAATTTTATCATAACACTAGATTTAGACATACACATAAAAATATTGTAGGTAATAAGAGCCAGGTTTTACCATAGGAGGGAAAAATATAATTAAGAAAGCAAGATTAAAATGAATCCCAAAGAACAGGACTGGATCAGAGGTCTCAGCACATCTTTGGCTTTAAGATACAGCAACACCAAAAGATGGGCGCCTATGTATGATGTGTGTGTGTTACACAAAGGAGGGCTAGAAGCTGAAACATGCAGCATATCAGTGACCACATCTCTTATCCTTTTATTTCTGAACATTATTCACTAATAAAAGGACTCAAGTTTCCTTTAATTTGTTGTTGGTTCCAGATCCGTGGCAAGAAACATAAAAAAGATGAGCCTGGAACATCTTGGGGTGCCAGAAAGTAATGAAGGGTGAAGGAACTAGGAAGGTGGGATCAAAGAATGGGGCTGTATCAAAAGACGCAGGCAAGGACCCTAAAGCATGACTATCACAGGAATACCTGGTGCAGGTGAGATCCACCAGCAGATGGCGTCGTGGGCAGCTGAACTGTGCAACCGAAAGCTATGTTGACACTAAAGTCCTCTTAGGGACTAAGAATGTGACTCTTTAGAAAAGAATCTTGGAAAAGTATAATCAAGTTAAAACGAAGTCATATGGGATTACAGGCCCGAATCCAGCACAGAAGGGGACAGACATACACACAGGCAGGAGACCACAGCCAGATGGATTTCTGGAGGTGAAGCAGCTGAAAACCAAGGATTGCCAAACGCTGCCGCAGACACCAAGTCAGGAGGAGGCTTGGGCCAGACTCCCCCGGGGACTTCAGACGGGACTGACACTGCAGGCGACTGGACTCCAGACGGTGGCTTCTGAAACTGTGGGGTAATCAACTTCTTTTCAGTGTGGGGCGCTCTGTTGATGGGAACCCTAGCGAAATCAGAGAGTATCTCTGACTGAAAGTTTAAGTCCAGAGAGGACATCTGTCTAACCTCAAAGCATCTGCTCCCAATAGTTAATCATCTGTCAGACATTACCAGGTGATACACGTCACCACCCTGTTCCCCTGACATGAGACAAGAGGAAGAACACATCCCCCCAGGGTAGACTTTTCCCCAAAACAAACTTCAGCCTAATACAAGAAACGACAGAGAAGTGGGTGGGCATCCTACAGAAGAATTGGGTATGTATCATGAAGTGTCAAAATCACGAAGCCTAAGAGCAGACTTGGCTATATCCAAGATCAGAGGACTGAGAACACCCAACGATCCAGTGCAATGGGGCCTGGAATCGAAAAGAGGGGTTTTCAGGACAAGTGGTAAAATCCAAATTGTTTTATAGTTATATGCTGCCCAAGCAAGCAGAGAACCAATGCTAATTATCAACTGTTCTATTTAATCAACTGTTCTATGGTTATATAAAACACTACATAAAGAGGAATGATGTAAAGGGTATATACAAACTGTTATTTTTGCGATTCTTCTCTATGATCAAAATGATGTCCAAATTTAAAAAAAAAAAAGATGGTGGAACCTCCAGTCACGACCAGCCTGACATATGAACAATTTGGGTTACAAATGGAATTTCAGTTTTAACTTATGACCGAAGTCTTCAGTTATGACCCAAAGGCTGGCCACTTGTGTTTCCAGATGGCCTCAGATACAGATTTAAACAGAAGTTCTGGACGGACTTCATTACAACATCTTTTTCCTGCATCAGATTGAGAAATCTTGGGCCGATGTCTCTCTTATACAGGAGAGAGACTTTGAATACTGTGTAGAGGAGCCTGAGCCTTCACTGACCAATCTGATCTATAATCAGTCCTCATGAATTCATAAGCCAAGGATCCACTCTAATTATGGGGAGGGTAGAGGTTCTACAGGAGGAAAAACCCAATGAAGGATACCAATCAAATGATGACTTGCCAAGTTAGGATATAAGAAATTAGGCCCTCCAAGACTAAGCTCCATCCTTTTGCAAAGGAATCTTTGGTATCCAAGGAATAAATCATACATAACAACACACAGTGTTTAAGGTTTTTATTCTTAACGTTTCTTTGGTAGCACAAAAGTTGTGGAAGTACAAACCAGATGGTTAAAAATACATGTGACATTCAAAACATTGAAAATTTCCCTCCACAAATTTTTTACATCAAGGTGGTAGCCAACACATTTATCATACCCAGAAGCGTGTCTGTCATTAGTGTTTTGTACAGTGAGTTCGTCACAGGTCCCTGATCCTTTGAAGGAGGAAAAAATACAAGAGCTGTAAACATCAGTTGTTTTGGGAACACTTACGAAACCTCATCAGACAGTACAAACCAATAAAAAGCTTATGGGTTGAAAATGTTGAATGCTTAACTTTTGGCATATTTGAAACCCAGCCAGACAAAAACTGCTCAAGTATGAGAAAATATTTAGAATGGACTCTCAGTATAAATACAATTTTAAATATTTTGGAATATTCTCTTGGCAGCTGTACTGCTATAAAAAAGTGCTCTAACTTGAATAAAATGTAAAAAAATAATTAAAGCCAAAGAATATCTTACATTTTATCCCTCAACATTTAGAGGGTAGAATATTTGAGTATCTTAAGCAAAACATTTTGGATTTTTTAAAAGAAGAACAACTGGCCTAGATGGCCTATGGATTATTTACATTAATGCACACCCGTGAGATTTCTAGACTGGTACTTTCTGGATTGTAGTGAAACTGACTTTATACTGACTTCTGTTCTGCTATGTATATGAAGTTATACACAGGTGCTATTTATTAAAGGTCAGTAAGAAGACACTTGAAACAATCTAACATTCATTGAAAAGGTTAGCTGTTTTTAGTTTGATGCCAAGAGGAGTAAAAAATATTTATCTATAGTAATTACTTCAAAGTATATTTTTATGGAAATCATTTTCTCAGGCACCAAATGAAAAAGGTGTTTTACTCTTTAAAACGGAAGCAGCATTCAAGGCACATGACCAACACTGACCCTGGGGCAGGAGGCCAGCCCTGGACACTCCCAGGTACTTAAGCCCAGATCTATAAAAAATACTACTTTTTGCCTCTGTTTTCATGTATTTTATGAAGTGGACAAAGACAGACAGACAGACAATATTTTCAGGCCTTTGGGGAAAGAAGCCAAGTATCTTAAATACTGAGCATCCATGAGAAGATGGCAAACAGCAGCACAAGGAAAACACGCAGAAGGGGAGTCACCCTATGCTGCAAGGGAAGTAGCGTTGCTCCATTTTGAACTTTGCCATAACTGGTTTTTAGTGAATTTAAGCCATTCCTTTCTTTATTCTATGGAGTTAAAAAAAACTGATTAGCTTAATTAAAATGAAAAACAAAACCAAAAAGTCCCTCAGAATTGTGTAAGTACCCAAGGAGCGCACGGTGGCAGCAGGCATGAATACCAAGGTCTCAGTGTAGGGACTCCAAGGCTAGCATCTGGCCCCATCTGACTCTATGGCTTCTGAGAGTCGATTTCTCAGTGCTAGATTCGATTCTGTGCAGGGACCTTTAGCCACAAAAGATTCATCTTTTGTAACAGCCCAACTAAATATGACGATCACCTTACAAGGGATAACAGCAACACACGCACACACACAAACATGCACAGGCACACGCAGCTTAAGCGCAGATTGCACACTAACAGTTCTACTGTACATTACATAGACACCTGAAGGGCAAAACCACAGGGTGGACACCAAGGCCGGGGTGGACAATCGGGAAGGGTACTAGCTAAGGGTGGTTGATAAGATAAAACCGGTCTTTCCTTTCCTAGAAATATAATAAATTTTTCACCAGACTTTTTAAAACCAAAACTTTTCTCAAGGCAAATAGAGTTCTGTATCCAGTGCAGCAACAATGTTAACTTTCAGGCTGATTCCACACACTTGTTGGCATGATGATAGAGGCTATAAAATATATAAAAATATTCCTTAGGCAACTTCATAGCTTGTAAGTTTTCAGTCTCTTAGAACTCTTCAAATGAGTCCCTGCTACAAGAGAAAACAAACAGGTAAAGCTTCAACAAGAGGGAAATATTACATATTGATCCACCAGAATATTTAGACACAGAGGAACTGAGTATGAATCCCGCCCCATCCTGCCTTATCCCTTCCCCATGATGCCCTTCTTCTAGAATCCAGTCAAACAAAATTTAAGTATCACAATCTACAGAGGATCTCATTAACAAAGCTTGATGTTACGGACTGTGTTCAGACCTCTCCCCAAAGCTTCATATGGATGAAGTGGGGCTTCCTTTTTCAGAAATGGCTGAATCTGGAATGTGTAATGCTAGGATTAAGTGTGTGTAACTGCTAAACTACTACACAAGAGTGATTGGTCTGGCACCACCCTATCCTGTAGTCTGAATGTGATAAAAGGGGGAGAAAGACACAGTTAAGGTCTCCTGTTGCTTTGCTATTGTCTGCCATGAATTGCTGTCCCTCTGCCTGGTACCAACTTTCCTTGTGGATCAGAAGCTAATTGTAGAATGAAATCTCTATGAACTGTAAACTAAATAAACCTTTCCCCCTTGTTGCCTTTGGAGCCAGCTGATTATAAAGCCAAATGAGCCTTTTCCCATGTAACTTTGGGTATTTGGTATTTTGTCTCAGCAATGAGAGAAAAGTAACTAACATACTTGAGCAATGAAAAAATAAGACTTTGAGAACCACAAGCAACTGGGACCATCTAAGGTACTTCAAAAGTGGCTGCTAAAGTGACAAGTGCTTCTTAGGTGGGGTTGACAGGCTCCCTGTGATTCCCGCAGTGTTTCTAAAGGAGACTACACTCTTTCACTTCTCTGCTATATTCTGTCACATAATGACCCCCAGTGTGATGATGACAGTCACAGGGAACCTGTCATTTTCCTAAAGTCTGGGCAAGACTAAAATGCTCAAACCACCAGTGTCCTCTAAAACACACATACATGCAGGTGACAATAAACACACAAGCCTGAGCAACAAACATGTTCTGACTTCCCAGCAGTGTGTGCGCCTGTAAAAGTCAAGTGAAAGGAGAGATAAAACTAGTCGGCAGAAATGAAGTAGCAAAAATTAACAGAAATGTCTTCATTTAAGATGAGTGGACTCACTCCTTTTATAACTCAATCCTCAAGATATATACTCCAATATCAGCTCTAGTATCCTTTTAGGTCATTCCTAATATTCACAGTGATCCACAGTGATGATGAGAGAAGAGACATCAGAGACAGAGAATGACACACAGAAACAGAAAATGATTTGGCAAAAAAGAGTACATGGATCATTATTACTTACGTAAAAACAGAAATGTGAAACTGTCCTGCAAAATGGCACAACCCAAGTTTTCAGTTATAAACGTAATTCCTTGTACTGTATTTTCACAACCTAACACAGATGAGCCACAAATTTGCATCATCCAGCTCATCTCAGTGAAATGTGAGATTCCTTTCAAGGAGTCAATAAATATGAAAAATACCAGCACAGAAAAAAGGTAAAAGGGATGTAGATGGAGAAACATAAAAATGGTCCTGAGCCGAGTGTGGTGTTATCCCAGCACTCGAGAGGCAGAGGCAGGAGGATTGCTGAGTTCAAGCCTTGCCTGGGCTCCATAGTGAGCTCAGGGCCAGCCTGAACTACAAAGCGAGACCCTGTCTCAAAAAAAAAAAAAAAAAATGGTCCTGAAAGAAATATAAAAATAAATTAGAATTTTCCACATGTGAGAATACTTTAAAGTAGGATATTATCTAGAAAATAGATATTTCACTAGTCTTACCTCCATTTTCTGGGCTCTCTTAGAACTTGGCATTATTGTACTGAGGAAAAATAGCAAGAGATGCCAGGCCCGGGATGGAATCCCTTATCACAGTCAAGGTTTTTAACTCCAACTGAGGAGACCATCCCATTTGGATGGACAAGAAAAGTGACTCACAAAAACATAGAGTTTGATACCCGAAAAGCAGGACTGTTGCTGATGCTGACGTGATCATGTGATACAGTAGTTTTAGTAATAGTTTTGGTTCACAAGTGGATTTTGGAAAGTTCTGGAGATACTAACCGCAGAAGCCCTAGAACAGTGTGAACCACATCCTGACAGAAATTCAGGTTGTAACTCAGAAGACCAGAATGCTGATCAAAAGGCAGACGGTAAAAACCAGTTTCAGTTGTAAGGAGAGGCTCTTTGGCAGTCAGGCTCAAGGTCCTGTTACCTTCTAACAAATTAGCCTCCATTTTGCTCATGTTCTGAGACTTTGGGCAAGGTGAGATTGAACTGGGAAGTGGCTTGTTCCTAATTAGCAACCCTATGAAGCAGAAAAACAGCTTATCCCTGTCTCCTCCTTGCGAATCTTTGTACCTGCAGAGCTTGTTCAGGCATCTCGGGAATGTCTTTGTGTCTAGAGAGCTAGTTCCCCTCATATGGAAACTGGGCCCTCCTGCTCATGGAAATAAGCTAAGACTGATGTAACCTCTAGATCCATCAACCTGTGTGATTTAGAACAGACAGTTCACACAATCAGACCCTAATGACGCATATCCCACCTCTTATGTAGCCCACCATCCAATCATGTAATCCTTAGGCTCTTTGTGCATAAATAAGGTGCATGTAACATAAGTGCCACAGCTCTGTAACTGCACCTCCCTTTCTTTGTCTACTTAAGGGACCCTAGGCCTTTGGGAGCTGATCCTTTGGAAGCAATTCCAGATCAATCTGTCAACAATAAAACTTCACTTGCCTTGAACAAGCCCCTGGTGTGTTATGACTTTCCAGCCTGTTGTTTAGAACCCAGAAACTCTTTGGATATATTCTGTTGTAACAAGATTAAGGGTGGCAGTCTAACTTACAGGAGACTTTAGACTTAGAAATTTTCACCAGTGCTACAACTACTAGGATTTTGACAACTCAGAGAGCTGTGTACATTGCACATTAAACTGACAGAAGATATTTCAAGGCAGTTGAACATTCAAGCTGTAGTATGGTTACAGGTTGCTCCACTTAGCAAGAAATAGAATTAGGAGCAAAAGCCCATCTAAAAAGTTGTCAGTTTTCCACAAAGAAAACACCACAAACATGGAGCTAAGAAAACGTTGGTTGCTGGTTTTTTAAATTAAAAAGAGGCCAAGTACTTTACAACAGGATAATAGAAGAGACAGGAGGATTGCTGAGTTCGCGGCGGCTTGCCTGGGCACCATAGTGAGCTCAGGGCCAGCCTGAACTACAAAGCGAGACCCTGTCTCCAAACAGAAAAAAAAAAAAAAAAAAAAAAGGGGATTTGAGAGCCATCACAGGAACTGGCAAGACCCTACCCTTTACAGCCTCAAAACTGCAAAAGTAGAAGACTTTGATTACCCAAGTCAAGAATGGTTGTCTCGGGAATGGAATCTTTGGGATTAGATCCACACAATTCAGTCATGACACAAGTAGACCTAGCTTCTGCTCCCACTGATGGCAGACCTTATGTAAGAATTTGGGAGTCACAAGAGTGTCCACCTAGATTTCAAAAGAAAGTCTGGAAGCCAGGCAGCATACTCCTAAGAGAGCTGGGTATGAAACTGTTAGAGTGAAGCTAAAAGTTCAGTGGAGATACTAAATAGTTCATAAAGCCAGAAACATCAAATATCTGAGGAAAGCTGCAAGAAATGAGCAAAGCCAGCCCCAGAGAGAGTCTAGAATGCTAAAGCCACCAGGAACAGGAGGGTGCTAAAATGTCTAACTTGACACAACTTCGCCCTGGGTTCTGGTCATGGAGTTCTAAGGTTCCATGATTTAATGATAGGGCCTGATGGATTTCAGTCTTGTTTTGGTCCCACTGGGTTCTATCTCTATATTCCTCACTTGTGGAATCATAATCTTTACCTTGTGCAATTACAAGTTAGCAGTTTAACTTTCTTTTTGACTTTTACATCTCTCATAATTAAGAATTTGTCTTAAAACTTAGAAACTTTACACTTAGGAATTTTTATCAGTGCTAGAACTATTAGGATTCTGACAACTCCTAGGGAGCTGTGCATACTGCATACTGCATACAGGGATGCGTCTGAGTCTTTTGAGGGCCAGAGGCAAAATATTATGTTTTACAGCTAGACACATTCCCAGAGTATCTCATTCCTGGGCAGAGCTTTTGGAAAAGGATGGATCTGGCAACTGGCAATAGACTTGTGTTAGAAAATGGGCCTGTGAGAAGGGGATCACCCTTCCTGGATTCTTTGAATCTGCTTTCTGGCCACCATGGCACAAGCAACTTCTCTGTTGTGCCATTCTGCCATGATGCCAGACTGAGAGCTAGCAGACTATGGACTGCTGACCTTACAAACTGTGAGCCAAAATACACATCTTTTTGTTTAAATTGTGTCTAGTGATGAGACCAGTGATTATAGAATTCTTATTATTGACATTCATAAATCCTATGTATAATCATGTCTCTCTAAAAAAATGAGACTGATGAACACAAATTAAGACATTCATTCACCAAACATTTATCAGGAGTAAAAAAAGAGGCTGGGTCATGGTTTTCCATACAGCTTATTGTTTATCTTCATTGTAAAGATGTGTTGGGACCAAAGAATATTCATTGTATGTCACTCCCATCTGATATTTAAACTGTGAACAAACTTTGTACTTTGTAAAAACATCCCGTGCAAATGTGATATATAATCTGTAAAAACAACTTGCGACAACTTGCTTATTGTGCTAACTGTGTAAGGTTCCCTGAAAAACAGTAAGCAAACCAATAGGGTCCCTGGTCACGATGGTTGCCAAGTAACAGCGATCTCCTGGTAAGCCTGAGGGGACACAGATCACATAACTTCCCAGTGAGCTACCCACCAGAACTGTTCCCGCCAGAGATTTCCTTTGTTAGCCCTCCCACAGATGACTGTATTTCCTGTTCCTCCTCTACCAATGACCACCCGATAAGTATGATAGATCAAACTGTTAGCCAGTCACTAGAAGGGTTAGACACCCCCCCCTCTCGTGTGTAACCTGAAATGCCCTTAAAAGGGGCCAGTAGCCATTCTTGTGGCTCTCCAATCTAATAATGGTGGACCCACTGTATACTGCGCTAATAAAAGTGCCCTTGGGGCTGGAGGGTTAGCTCAGTGGTTCCCATGCCTGCCTCACAAGCGCAAGGTCCTGAGTTCGATCCCGGTAACCACATACAATGCTGGGCGTGGTGACTCACGCCCACCAGCCATCAATACCACATACCACAGTACTAGACATGGTGGCTCACGCCTGTAATCCCAGCACCTGGGAGGCAGAGTCAGGAGGATTGCTGAGTTCGAGGCTTGCCTGGGCACCATAGTGAGCTCAGAGCTAGCCTGAATTACAAAGCTAGACCCTGTCTCAAAAAAGAAAATGTGCCCTTGTTCATTACATGCGTGATGCTGGTCTCGGGGAAGCATGATCTAGGTACAACATGAAGCCATGATTCTAATATTATGTTCATTTCCACAGAAGCTGTAATTCATCTCTAATTAGAATCTGGATATACGTATACTGGTACAAATTCCTCAATGTTGAGTGTGATTGTGAGCTGTATATAAAATGTATCAATGAAGAATTCAATAAAAAATATGAATATAAAGGACTATGAGAAATTCAGAAAGAAAAATTCAGAAAAAAAGGGAGGGGAGGGGAGGGAAAGGGGAGGGAAGAGGGAAGAGAAGGGGGAAGGGAAGGAAGAAAGGAAGGGGGGGCCAGGGAAGGGGGGCAGGAAAGGGGAAAGGGAAAGGGAAAAAGGGAAAGGAGGGGTGTAGGAACAAAGGGAGAAGAAAGAAAAGAAAAAGACTTAATCCCTTGCAAAGTTAGTCATGTTTTTAAAAATAAGAAACCTAAGCAGATTAGGGGACCGTAACTAATAGTTCAGAAAGGCCAACGGAAATGGAAGGAGTTTTAAGGAGCCAAGTACGATACAACAGGACAAGAGAAAAGAGGGCCTGAGAGCACCACAGGAAGCAGCAAGACTCACACTTCCCCGCCTCGAAGTTAGAAAAGTAAGAGGCTTTGCTTACAGAAAAGAAAAAGAATGGAGGTTCCGGTGCCTGCCTCGCAAGCGTAAGGACCTGAGTTCGATC